>APFE030916021.1:0-77094 GCA_000404065.3 Pinus taeda
GTTAAGTAGTGTAAAGTTAACTAGGTCATAAATTTTTTTCTTCTAAAGAAAAGATAAATTGGTTTAATATCAACTTTTTTTTATTGGGATATACTGTTTTTAAAAAAAAACATAACTTTTTAATTATTTTGAAAATTTTAAATTAATTTGTAAAGTTTATTAAAGTTTTGAAAATGAAAAATTTAAATGGTACATTTTGGAAATTAAAAAATAATTTTAATTTTTTTAAATGGTTTTTTTCTTTGTAATATGGTTAAATGGTTATTTTTATGTAATTTTGAAATTGAATTATAAGATATAAAATTACTATTAAAAAAAAATAGAAAAAGTTTTTTTCCCTGTAATAATAACTTTTGCACAAGCAGAATGCCATGTGGAATAGCAATATTAATAAGAATAGAAATTTCCAAGTAGAAAAAACAATTGAAATTTTTTTTTTGGCTTCTGAATTATAAAATACAGACTTTTAAGCCTCCAATTTTTTTTATTTTATCTTATTCCCTTCTCATTTTAAATTTTCTAATTACTAATTTTCTGATTACTAATCTCAAGGAATTTCAAAATAGGTTAGAACTCTCACATACTAAAATGTTAATAACTATAAACATTTTATATTTCTATCATTGTAATAAAATTCATTCATCTCTCTAATTTTGAGTAAAGTGTACTAATTTCTTATATATATATCTATATCTATATATGTGTGTGTGTGTGGGGGATAAACTTTTTCCATCATAACTTTTGTTCTTAATTACTTTTTACTTTTTCATAAGAGGTAGGTACTAAGCACCAACATTCCATATTAGGCTTGTATATATTGATTTTAGGGGGAATTTATATTTTATATTTATAGCCGTGTGAAATAATTTATGTACGGTTTCACATAATAATGTTTATAAGTAATGCTTTTATGTAATATTTTTAATAATTACTATAAAATAATGAATATTTAATAATTACTTAAAATAAGTAATTATCATCTCATAGTGGTTATGCTATTTATTTTTTTCAATTTAATTGAAAAAGAAAATATGATTAATTGTTAATTAATTATCCATTAAATAAAATAATAATAATAATAATAAAAAATAATATATTTATATGTGCATTTAATTCTGTATGATTTACTTTTAATAAATAGTAGTAACTAATAATTTCAAAATAATATTATAACTTAGTTATCTTTTAATTATTTTTATAATTTTCGTAATGTGACATATATCATGAAGTAAGTGCCATAGTGTTTATTATAGATTAATGTGTATTGGTATTTAGCGGCCGTTATAGATTAATTATATCAGTGTGTTGGTTGATAGTTATTTGGTTTTTTTGAAGTATATTAGTTTTTCTATTTCTTGGTTTAAGTTGTTTAAGTTAATCACAAATACCCTTCCTTAAATAAAAAAACTATTTCTAAAGAAACTTTGTTTAATGAAAAATTTTAAATATAATATATATATATATATATAATTATTTTATAGTTTTTGAAAAATTACATCTAATATTCTAATTTGGACATGTGGTCTTATAATTTCACAATGATGCTTCAAAATCACTAGTTTATTCAATAAATCAGATGATTTTTTTATCATAGATAGAGTGCATGTCACCTACGAGGTGAAAACTAATTGGTTTATGTGGGCTTTAATCCCTACTAAGTCTTAGATTCAAATCTCAAAGTGAGGGGTTGAGGGTGAGTGTTACCCATGGCATAATGATTGATCTCTAAATTAGACATAAATTAAGGCCCATGCCTCTAAATTAAACATAAATTAAGGCCTGTGACTATCCTTCAACACATTAAGCCTCTCCCTTTGCATTAGATAATGTATTTTTAACTTTAATATATTCATTAGGAATGTTTATGAATAATTTCATATTTGTGTCTAATATTATTTATTTTTGTGGAATATTATGAGAATATTAGGCAGATTATGAAGATTTGGAGGAGGAGATAATTTAGGGACTTTCTCCCTACTACAGGAGGTTCACTATTAAATAATAAATCAACAAGATACTATGGAATTACGACACAGATTGTGAAACTCCAATGATTGAAAAATCTAGGAATGTGTTCTCTGCCATTTAATGCACATTGATAGTATTGGGAACCAGATCCACTAATCAAGGGATTTTGGTGGGGAAAGCTTCCTCCATTCATGGGGAATGATTTATAATCATTTTGTATAAGTACCAAGTTGAATTTTCCTCTAGGGAGAGATTTTTATTAGTGTTCTTGTGGAGAAAACTCATATTTTTGCAGCTCCATTGTATTTTCTTGCACGGATGTAATTGTAATGATGAAAATAATGAAGATCGGTGTCATGTTTAGCTTTTAAATATTGTTCTACTCTATAGGTCTTTGAATTTCCTTGGGCTTGGCCATCCCAGGAGCCTTAAAGCCCTTTTGTATCATTTTCTATTCTTCTTCTCACTTCTTATTCACATGCAACTCTTGTTTTTATTTCTTTCTATTTCTGCATTTAGTATTAATGATTTCTTGTTGTAGGATTGGGTCAAATGGTTAATGTAAGTTCTTTTGTGCAATAAAAAGGATCATTTCATCATTTTTAAAGATTTGGAAGGTCATATTAATCACTGAGCTACTTGGGTTAGCTTTCTTATTCCCAAATCTACATTTTTGGAACTCCTTTGTGGAAAAGAATAGTAAATTTATGCTATTTTTTAGAGCATGCTAACGAGCTTCAATTGAGTTTGTTCCACTTGAATTAGATCAAAAAAACATTATAGTTCATAAAAAATATCAACCCACTACATTTGCACTTGATTAGGTTAGGCATTTTACAGATTTACTAGCTCAGTAGTTCTCAAATTTCTAGATTTTCGACTAGTAATTTTTTGTTATTTTTTAGCATGGGTTAATAGAGGTCTTTTTGAGTGATTCTACTTGGAATGGGAACCTAAGACATCCTAGTCAATAAAAAATTTGCCCCATCCAATTTGGATTTTATTTTATTGGTCATTCAATGAATTATAATTTCGTATATTAAATCTGTAACATCATGTAGTAAAACACGGGATCATGTAGGAGAACTAGATGACCACGTAGGAGAACTAGTGGATCCTATAGGAGAACTAGTGAACTTGTAAAAAATCCTATAGTGTCCTGTTTTGAGCCTGAATTGAGAAAAATCATCATTGATGCTGATATTAGGCCCTTACTTGACCTCCAAAGCATCAAAATCATTGTACCCCTCTTGCACCACACTTGTCTCCCTTGCCAAAGGTCAAGGAAAGATTAGCATTTGAATTTATAAAGAAAAAATATTAAAAAGATGAGTTCTTTTATATTTATGCATGCACACAACACTTAGTACTCTCTAGATTAGATTTCGTGCTTAGATTAGTTAAAACATCACATGTGACAAATAGGGTTAAAATAGGGTTATTTTGCAAGCATAGTATGTTAGTAAGTAGGTAGAGGATTTCATGTTACATTATAAGCATTTTTAAATTCAGTCTTTCATTCCTACAAATAGGAAGCATTTCTTTTCTCTCATGATAGCAAAAGAAGGACACATTTTATGGTCCACATATAGTGTTGATACCTCTTAAGTTTATAGAAACCCTGGGTTGATAATTAAAGTCGGTAGCCTTGGGAGTTGCATCATTCCTGTTGCAATACCGAGGCTCATCACTTTTTGGAACCATTGTCGGGGAGGTGTCAAACTATGCATTGTCTTCTTCCCTAGTTGATTCATTTCTTTTTGCTTTGTGTAAAACGAGAAAACAAAAAAGATATGTTTGCATTAGGCATATTTCATTTCAAAAATAGAAAAGTGCATTGCATTATTGTTTTCATTCAATCATAAAAACAAAAACAAAAACAAAATCTCCATAACCAACCCATCCTCCTATTTGATCACATGGTGAAGTAAGAGCCACATCACCATTCATTTTTGTAGTTAAAAGAAGAAGACAGAAAATAATGTAGAAGAAATAAATGGAGATGATGACAATGAGGAAGATCCTATTTCATTTCCCATTCAAGATACTGATGGTAGTGTGCACATGAAGAACATCCCTCTATTTGAAACATGGTTTAAGGTGAGAGAACCAGAAAACCTTTCTCTTTGAATTTGAAATTGTTTGTAGATCTTATGGTAACTTATTAAAAACTCAAAAACTGAGATTGTTTCCAGCAAAATTGAAGGATAGAGCTCTTAAATGACTCATGAGTTTAGGGAGTAATTCAATAAGATCATGGAATGATACGCAAAATATATTTCTAGAAAAATATAAAGATCGTGATCTTAAAGAAGAAATATTTAGAATGAATCAAACGGAATATGAGAGTCTAGAGGATCTAATAGAGAGGCTCATGTATAATGTTAAGAGGTCAAAACTACATCATTTATGATCCAACACACTAAAAACACTCTTACTTATAACAATTAAGGATGAATGGATTAATTTCCTTGATCTCATGAGTAGAGGTGATATATATCAATTATCGTTTGAAGAAATTTGTGAAACATGCAAACACATATCAAGAGGAAGGGAAAGAGTAAGTCAATCAACATCAACATCGGTAATTCAAGTTAAACTTGGAAATTTGCTTGATAACGTTAAAACAAAAATTCTTAGCAATTTAAGTGAACAAGTAGAAATGTTAAGCATACAAAATGAGCAAAAAAGAAAATAATAGTTTTGTTGTCAATGTAGAATCACATGATGTTAAATGCTTCTCCTCATTACCAAGGTAGAAGGAAGTTCACCAAGAGGACAATGGAGCAAGTCAATTTCCAATTAAGCTATGTTATGTAGCACCAAGAGGACCATGGAAGCCTAGTCATAGCTTGTGGAATTATGTCACAGCTTGTGGAACTACAATGATTGAGAAAATCTAGGAATGCGTTCCCCACCATTTAAGGCATATTCCTAGTATTGGCAACTAGATCCACTAATTAATGGATTTTAGTGGGGAAAGCTTCCTCCTTGGGGAATGATTCCTAATCATTTTGTATAAGCAACAAGTCAAATTTTCCTCTAGGGAGAGATTTCTATTAGTGTTATTGTGGAGAGAACTTGTATTTTTGCAGCTCCATTGTATTTTCTTACAGGGATGTAGTTGTATTGATGAAAAATAATGAAGATTAGTGTTATCTTCAACTTCTAAATCTTGTTCTCCTCCATAGTTCTCTAAGTTTTCCAGGGCTTGGCCATACTAGGAGCCTCAGAGCCCTTTTATATCATTTTCTTTCCTTTTTTTTCACTTCTTATTCACTTGCATCTCTTGTTTTTATTTATTTCTATTTCTGCATTTAGTATTAATGATTTCTTGTTGTAGGACTGGGTTAAATGGTTAATGTAAGTTATTTTGCAGGATCACAAGCATCATTTCATCCTTGGAAAATATTTGGAAGGTCATATTGATCATTGATCTACTTGGGTTAGTTTTCTTACTCCCAAATCTACATTTCTGGAACTCCTTTGGGGCAAAGAACAATAAAGTTCTTCTATTCTTTAGAGCATACTAACGAGCTTGAATAAATTTGGTTTCACTTGCATTAGATCACAAAAACATTCTAGTTCATAGCAAGAATTACTCCGTTGCATTTTCACTTGATTAGGTTAGGCATTTTATAGATTTACTAGCTCACTATTTCTCGAAATACTAGATTTTCGACAAGTAATTTTCTACTATCTTTTAGCATGGGTTAATAGAGGTCTTTTTTAGTGATACCACTTGTAATAGGGACCTAAGACATCCTAGTTGATAAAACAAAATTGTCCCATCCAATTTGGATTGGATTTGCTTGTTCATTCGATGAATTATAATTTCATATAGTAAATCTTTAACATCCTTTAGTAAAACAGGGGATCCTGTAGTAGAACTAATGGATCCTATAGGAGAACTAGTACATCATGTAGTGGTCTGTTTTGAGACCGAATTGAGAAAAGTCACCATTGAAGTTGGAATTATGCCTCTACTTGACTTCCAATCCATCAAAATCATTGTACCACTCGTCTTCCACACCTGTCTCCCCTGCCAAAGATCAAGGAAAGATTAGCATTTGCATTTACAAAGCAAAAAGATTTAAAAAATGAGTTCTTTTATATTTACACATGCACACAATAGTTAGTACTCTCTAGATCATATTTCATGTTTAGATTATTTAAAACATCACATGTGACAAATAGGGTTAAAATAAGGTTCTTTTGCAAGCAAAATGTGTTAATAAGTAGATAGAGGATTTCATGTTACCTGACAAACATTTTTAAATTCAGTCTTTCATTCCTGCAAATAGGCAGCATTTCGTTTCTCTCATGACAACAAAGGAATGACACATTGTATGTTACATATAGTGTCGATACCTCTTAAGTTTGTACGAATCCCAGGTTGATAATTAGAATCGGTAGCCTTAGGAGTTGCAACATTCTTGTTGCAATACAGGGGCTCATCAAGTAACGTGGGGTACCTATGGATGTATCAAACCAATATATAAATATTATAATAATAAAGTCATTTCAATATAATGCGGGTGAAGTTTACTATATTATTACATAAGGCTCATTATACTCGTTAGCACTGAATACATATAATTGAGCCTAATTAAAAAAAATTACTATGTTGTTAGGAGTTTTCTATTACTAGAGTTCTCTAATTAGTTATAAAATTCAATATAGAACTCCTTATGGGATGTGTAAAAGAATAATTGTAGTTCATTTTATCTCCTTATGATGTTTCTCAATTAGAATATTCGATTTCAAATATTAAGAAGGGGTGAATCATCATTTCACATAAATTAGTTAATTATTCATACGTCGGAGCATTAAATGTCATTAGCATCATATCAAAAGGGGACTTTTCAAGTCAGTTGAGGAGTCTTAGCTACTCCCTAGTCTAAATTTAATCCTTGAATATGTCATAGAAATGGGGGTTGAAATGATCCTTAGTTTAGATATGAAATAACCCACATAAATATTTGAATAAGCTCACAGGAATAAACTTAAACTACTGTTAACCCACCTCAAGATCACATGCGAAGAAGAAAGATAGGAAAAACACTGAAATATCACATGTTTATGTATGAAATATTTATTGAATCTACTTCAACTAGTCTAAAATGATCCTCACGAGAGGCCGAGAATATTCAATAGAAATTCTTTTAAAATTCAATGAAGCACTCTTCAAGTTAGTGTAAGATCGACCTTAGAAAAAAGAACAAAGAAAGACATCAACCCAACTCTCAAAATAAAGTGAATAAGCCATAGAGAATAACCCTTTCCCTATGTCCTACCTCAGGATTAGATTAGGACATAAAACTTGCATGCCTATCGCAAAGATATGACATTAGAGAGGGTTGAAATTCAACCACTGAGCTAGCCAAACTACCAAAGATCCAACGTAGAACTTAGCCTTAGGTCAACTTGGATTTTCCTTGAAAAATTCAGACTTGGATAGGTGTGCATTACTCAGATGAATTAGCATCCTGATCTACCATTGTCTAATGAAGAATAGTCAGAAAATAAATCAACCTTCATGCTTTGAAAACCTTAGAAAATTTGGCCTAGTGCTCAGTATTAGCATAATTCTACAAGGCTTGTGGAACTAAAAATGATAAATGATATATACATGAATAATTAATGATCTTCATGGAGATATCTGAGCTCATACATAGAGAGAAGGAGGGGGCTTCTAAAGGGGGTTGATTTACCCATTAACCATGGAGTCAACCTTAACAATATTGAAAAATGAATTTTGAAATTTGAAAATTATGGAGCGAACTTTAATAACGCTTTGAGGCCAGCTTAATGTAGATTTTATTTAATCTTATGGGTAGAATAGGGTAGCTCAAGGCCCATAAAAATTATCCAAAATATTTTTAATATTAATGTTATCTTGAATCAATCTACAAGTCCAAATATGACTAATCTCCAAGCATCCATTAGCATCTCAATTTGAGGATCATCACCATACATTTGCAGCTCACATTTTGACAGGGCATATCTCCTCAAATGTGTGGAGTTATGTGGCGTGCCACCTGTCGTTAGAATTGACATGACAAAGACAATAAAATGCTAATGGTCTTGCTTGAAAATATATTGATATTCCATATCATTTGCTTCATCAAAAGCGGGACTTCTTCTAGTTGCTCCTTCGGCCGACATCAATGACAAGAAAATTTCAAGATATTCTTCCACACATCCCATATAGACTTATATGTCCTTATTTATAATTAACAAAGAACTCTAATCATAACAACGCATTATACAATAAGATCTCATTACATTGATTAACTACTAATTATTATAGTGAACTTTTCCTAATAATATAGTGTACCTGGTTCACCTTACATTTAATGGTCTCCACTATTATTATTCTACTATTATTCTCTTTGGGTATTTACTAGGCACGCCATGTTACTCTCTATAAAATACTACATTTAAAATGTCCAAAAAATCATCTAGATTTAATATAGTCTTGCACAATGTTGGCGACAACATATTTCATTTTCATTTTCATTTAGGTATATCATTCTTCCGTCTAATATAAAACTAGTTCTAGTCTAAAATCAGCTAAATATGAAAAAAAAAATTAAATCACACCAAAAAATTAATTAACTAACAAAAACACCAAAAACCCACCACAAAATACCGTAACTCTTACTCCCTAAAATGTATCCTATAACATGGAATATTGTTTTCGCAAAATTTCCAAAAATGAAATCAGCAAAATATGAAATCTATGCCGAGAGTTAATGAAAATGAACAACAACAAAACAAAAGTATAAACGTAATGAATTAAAAGAAGGGAGATATAAAACATTTCCCAAAAGAACCAATTGCTCAGTAGAGAACATAAAGTGATAAAAATAATATAAAGCGATAATGGAAACATATAAGGAATATGGATAAAGAGAATCTCACTTTATATAAGTTAGCTACGGATTAACAAAATAATATGTTTGTGAGGTTAATAAAAAAAGAAATGTTGAAGAAATGTCGAGGATAGTAAAGTTTAGTAGAAAGTGTGTTTAGAGGGAATTAAAAAATTAAGTATAGATCATAGTCAAAGATATCATAGGGACTTATTGCTAATTATTTCACATATATGTAATCTAACCAAGAGAAAAACTAACTACTAGAAATTACATAGAGGATTCTAAGAGATCATATCAAAATAAGGCATTGGAGAAGAAAAGTCGTGAGAGAAATCTTAAAAAAAGAGCTAAAATGAAAAATGACTCCTTTGATGGACACATTACAACCATAGTTAATAATATTTTTCAAAAATGGATTTCCAGTAACCAAGCAACACTTTAAGAACTACATAATCCCTACGGTTGACCCAACGCTTTTCAATCTCATAAGAAGGATCATCGCATAAAAGTAAGAAATCGTAGAAAACAATAACATGAAAGATTATTTCCTAGTATAGCACTTTGGTCTTGACCATTTCCTTACCTGGAAAATAAATAAAAAAGACTTAGGATGAACCAAGATAATTTTTTTTTTTTTAATAATTCAAAAAGGCGATTAACACTATCCCAAAAGAGAAACTATGGAATCTTGTACATAAATGAGGGTGTTTAGTGATTGGATAACATGAAACTTCAAGCTATATGAGAAATTAAAGTCTTAAATGAAAATTGCAAATGATATTCTAAAGTTCGTCAATAGTGACACTAAAATGAGATAGGGTTGCATTTTTTCCACATGTGATTGTTTGGTATATACATAAATAAGCTTAAAAAAATGCTAAGCATTAACATCCAAAAAGTGATGAATATAAAAAAATAATCATGCATATCTTGTTGTATGCAAACGACGCAAAATTAACAACATGAAATTTATGCAACGATGACCTCTTAGAGTCATTAACCTCCCTTTGTACAATGCTTGGGATGAGAACGAACATAAGAAAAGCTTGCATGGTAATATTCTAACTTCAAACACGTAAATGAAACCAACTCAGTTTAAGTTGGGATGTGAGTCACTAGCTTTCCGACCGATGCTAAGATAGGACATTTGCACGAAGGAAAAAAGTACAATAGTCATGTATAAAATTTATATATTTTTTATACCCCTTATAAACCTGGTTACTTCACATACATTGTGTTTCCACATCACTTACGATGCCATCTAGTATCATAGTTTGACTTGTTTATTATCTATATTATCTAAGTAACAAATGGAGGGGATAGAATTTATTAATTCATATTGACTACAAATGTTAATGATAATCTTATAAAAAATATCAAATTTCTAAAAATTTGATCTTTCTTTTGTGGGGACGATTTTTTAGAATATTATTATCCTATACCATTGAAATAAATTAATTTATATAGAATTATTGAAAATTGTGAGTTTTTTTTAATATAATATATATATAATATATATATAAACATCATAAACAATTAGTTTTTAAAGTTTTCTTTTATTATAATTACTTCATAGAATATTGATTTTAGTATCAGGGAATAGGTTGAGTATATTATTAGTGTATTAATTTGAATTCACCATATGTTATGAATATTTACTTAATGTCTAATACGAAGGTTTTATTGGGGAGCAATACCATACCACCTGTGTTGATATTGGGGATATATATTAAGAGAAAAATGAAATAATATAATGAACATATAATAGAGGAAGAACAGCTTTTATACGAGCAAGTATAAAAAATGAAGCTCAAAATTATTGAAAAAATATAGAAGAGTATAAAATATATTTATGAAAACATGGATGCCTCTAATATCTAGTAAAAACAAAAGTTTTTAAAATTAAAATGGCATATTAAATTTGTATTGATAAAAGTTAAATAATACGATTTTTAAACCTATTAATAAAATATTGTTTAATATGCCACAAACATACCCAACATGTCAAAAATTCATTAAAAAAACCTACAACACATCAAATTAATAAATAAAAAATACTATGTAGCATATCTATTATTAATAATTTATTTGTTGTAAAATCATTAAATCAACATATACATAATTCTTTCGTAGAAATTTAGCTGGTCGTTAATGGAGAGGATGCTCTTCCTCTCCAAACAAGACGTTATACATGTGGCACCTATCTTTCTATTCATAATACATTATTACCTCAGGATTATTACACGCTTGAAACAATTTTAATGTTTTCTTGATATAGTTTCATCTATTTAATTTATTTTATAATAATAATGCACATTAATAAAGGAAAAATTATTAATAAAATATAGGTTTAATGAATAATATATATTATGAATTATAAATATAATAATAAATAAATAGAATTCATTTATTTATAATAATGAAATTTAATTATTATAAAAATTAATTGTATTAAATTATAAAAATTTAAATTCTGAATTATTAATAACAATTCAAATTAAGTTGAAAATGAAATATATTAAAGAGATTTTTTTGGTACAATGTTATAGTGTATTGAGTTATTGGAGTGTGTAACTATTAATATTATTAAAGAAAGTAATAAAAATATTGGAGATTATATATTTAGTCAATTAACACATTTAAACCTTATAAATATTTTGTGATGATATCTTTGTATGCGTAGTGATTGAGATAAATATCGGATGACTTATGATCATTAAAATACAAATTATAAGTTAAAAATTTTGATTCATTTAAATCCACAAAACAACATGTGAAACCACCATACTATAGATGTATTAAAAAAACCATTGAGAGTAGAATGAATACTTAGATCACTACGCTCCTAATTCTAATCCTACTTATGAACTATATTTATTTTACCACTTACATTTACATCATCCTTCTCTTAAACTACTATAATAATTGCAATAAATATATTTTCAAAAGTTGGCTTTCCCTTCCATAATACCTCGAGTGAAATTTCTTTTGCAAACATTATTATTTATATTTATTTGTAAATATTTTGGAAATGTTGGTTGGAAGTCCAAGAGTGAAGGTGATTGCCATGTGTAAATATTAATATATTGTTATAAATGAGATATTATCAACTCAATTTAATGTTTATTTGGAAATATAAGATGAGCCATGACATCAATAGTCAGACTGCCAACTATTAAGAAGAAGATATGAATTAGTTGCAGTCCAAGAAAGGAAAATTTTGAAGTGACAATTGTCACGGTCAAGAAAAGAAATCCTACATCTTTATGAGGATTCCTATCACCATAATTAGAATGATGAGGGAGAAAGCTCACGGAATGCAAAACAAGAAGATAGGTTCTGGGAGAAAAAAGGAAATATGAAACTAAAGGTACTCGTGGGAGGGAATCATTGGTCATGGAAGACTCAATTCAAGTAGCATGTTGCTATGAGTATGACGAAGATTTCTAAGAATATTGATAATTTTCCTATCAAGAAGGACAACTTGAGGATGAGGGAGAGTTGTTGAGGTAGCAATTCATTAGTCGGGTGCAACATGGTTGCCTCTATTATATTTCAAAATACTCATATCTAAGAATATGAATTGGTGATTCAAGTCTTTTAGTTATTCTATGTTTGTAATTTATTCTTGTATTAACAAGTTCACTAAGAAGGCAGAGTGCAAATATAATATTGAGAAAATGTTTTATGGGTGAATTCTTTATTCTAGGTACAAGTTTAATCATGTTCAAAAGTTTTAGAATAATATAGAAAAATCATTTATGGGTACAATTTAACTTAAAGAAAAGATATATGTGTACCTAAATAAGGTTAGCAGAGATAGACAAGCATTGAAGGAAAACATCAATGCATTTTCTTGAATCTTTGTAGTCCCAATTTGACGAAACCCTACGAGGAAAAATTGATGCAAAAACTAAAGACAAGGACTCCACTATAAACTTTTCTTAGGTTCAATGGAAGCCATCTGGAAAAGTATAGAATTAGGAGAATTTGTACAGATATATTTAAGTATATATAAAAAAAAACGAAGCACATTGGCTTATCATTATCCACTATGTTATGAGAAGAACCTTAGAGTATATAATAAAAATAATTCATGTATAGGAATAGAAATAGGGTTAGCATGGTTATGGGTTGGCAGTCAAAGAAGATTGTTGTGCTAACCTAAAACCACATGCAATCCCCATTTATTTAATAAGATGACTTTTGGGGTCATTTGAAGAAACCCTAATATAGGAGTTATGCATCTAGTGTCACCCTAGCTAAGGATGGTGAAAATGAAATTGGGTAATTGTATATACATAATTTAGAAAAATGTATGCATAAAAACGTGAAAATACATTAGACTGTAAATCTTATTTGAAAATATACTTTCATATATCCATAAAGAATGCTAAAAAGAAAATCCTATGTGAGAAAGCGGAGAAATCTTAAAGTCAAAAAGCATTTTTTCAATTCCCTATTCCAAAATATTCTAAATAAAGGTTTATCTATCAAGAGTAGTAATGAATAATGGAATACATGAAGAATATAAAATTTTACAAAAACTATTATCAATGAATAAATTTCCTCCATAAACCCAAAAGTTATATTTTATAAAAAAATCAAGAACTAGGACCAAGTTCTTCATGGTCTCAGGCAAGAAAAAATTATTTTACAATATAAATCCAAAATGACATATGAATAGGCTATAAGCATATGGACATGTGCACATAAAATATAACAATTATAAATTGTTGAGTAGTTTCAACTACCATGGTTTTACATAAAACCCTACTAAAATAAAATTTGATTAACCTCTAGATTTAATGGCCTACAACATAAATAAAGAATAAGAAATGGGTACTTAATGAGCTAGAAATTAGAAGCCCCTAAAAAGTCCCTTTCTCTTGCTCAAGTTTGGAACATCAAGTTTGAGCAAACCTATGATATATACAAAAATCTAATCTTTGTTAAAAATAGTGAATAGGAGAAAAACCAAAAAATAGTTCTAAATAAATAAATAAGCATAACGTGGGATGAATTTTTAAATGGAAAAAAAATTGATTGCAGAAAATACCTTTCTCTCTTGTGACAACACTTCAAGAGTTTTAATTATTTTCCCTTGTCAAAAAACTTTAACTCTGAAAATAAATGGAAAATACATGGATAAGGAAAATGAGAGAAAAGGGAACAAACTCCTTCATGGTTTCCTGATCTACTCTCAAGGGAAAGAAAGTCATATCCAAGAACAAAGCGGCCAAGTCGTAGCCAAGAACCAAGTGGCCGCTTGGTTCTTGGGTACGACTTTCTTTCCCTCAAGTGTCACTCAGGAAACTATCAAGGAATTTGTTCCCTTTTCTCTCATTTCCTTATCCATGAACAACCTTTGTTAATAGTAGTGGACAAGAGAAAATACCAAAAACAGTTCTAAATAAATGAATACGCATGACAAGGGATGCATTTTTATCTGGAAACAAAATTTATGGAGGACAATACCTTTTTCTCTTGTGGAAGCACGACGAGGGTTTTACTTATTTTCCCTTGTCGGAAATTTTTAACCCTGAAAATAAATTGAAAATACATGCATAAGGAAAATGAGAGAAAAGGGAACAAATTCCTTGTTGGTTTCCTGAGTAACCCTGGAGGAAAAAAATTTGTAGCCAAGAACTAAACAACCTTGTGTTATATCTATCTATCTATCTATATATAGTATAATATAGTTATATAAAATAGTATTAGATTATTATATATTATTTATATATATATTTATAATATATATTTTATATATATAATATTTATGATATCTTATATAATATATATATATATATATATATTAATATTATTTCTTATATATTATATATGGAGAGTCATATCTAGGATGGGAGTTTGAGAAGAAAGGAGAGTTCCCTATTTAATAAGCATAATTAGGAACAAGAAGGGAGATATCCCTAATTATTGGCACGAATGTCAAATGATAATGTAAATTAGCCACTTAGGAAGGAAATCCTTTAAAAAAAATGGAAGTAATAGTTACGAAAAATATCCAAGAAAAAGGATTGATCCTTGTGACACATGTAATGGCACTCCCAGTCTTAGCCACACCACTCTCTACATGATTATTAGACATAGGATAAAACATTTGGTCAATGAAGATAGTTACCATAAAAACACCATTAGGGCTGAGAAAAACCTCATAAAGGCAAGAAACTATTAAATCTTTGCAGAGCATTGTCCATGAAAACCAGAGATGGAAATGACAAAGGAGATGGTGGAGGAGGGTGGGCATAGTAGTTATGATAACCTCCTAACAAACAATCTCCACAATTGGATATCTATGTTTAATATGTAGCATTTATGTATTATCATTCATGTGTATATGGTGAGATTTCAAGATTATGTCACACCATGTGGCCATTGTCATGTGGTCATTAAGATAGTTGAGACCCAATATTTCTTAACTTCGGATATGCATGTAGAGTAAACATTATGGATATGTTGAACAACAAAATAGACCGCATTAATACACATGATTTGGTGAAAATGCAAATGTTTTGCCTCTTTAATAGTGGAGAATGTATAAGAATAAGTTCATAAAGGAGTATAATAATAAAAAATTGTTGTGTAAATTTAGGTAATTACATTGGTTCCTAATAGGTACATGACACATTCAATGTACATGAAAAAGAAAACATGTTCCCAATGTTTTGGAAAATCAAATTGTTTAACCTAAGAGGTTAGCATTTCTCTATGTATGTTAACAAAATATAATTCAATATTTACATATTGTCTAACAAATCTCCATTATCAAAAAATAAAATCATTTATGTTTAAAAAACACTTATTTAAAAGGCGTATAATCCAACCTAATTATATTTTGAATAACACTTGTTCCTTAAGTTGTAATTATATTGGGTTTGTAACCCTTGAATGACTTGTTCGATTAAAATCAATAGATACTCCACAATCACATGTTTGTTTTTAACGATTTGCAGTCCATTTTAAAATCATAACCATATGTTTGCATGATAAGATATGTTTGTATATTCTTTCATAGACAAATTTCCTAGAACAACTGTAGTGAAAATTCCATGTAATAAAAGTTAATAAAGGCAAAATAATAACTATGGTTGATGGGACACTTATTACAAGTTGATTTCTGGGAAAAAACATAGTGATGGGGATAAGTGTTAATTGATTAATGATTAAGGAAATTGGCAAAGGCAATTGCAAACGTTTTGGAAAGGAAAAATGGCATTTTTGGCATATTTATTTATGAAAATAGTGGAAATTCGAAGAAGTGGGAGGTGAAAGATCACAGGTTTCATGTGAGGAGGAAAATGAAGGAAAATAATGGAAAATGAAGAAAATAGAGGCCTTATTAATAAAAAGGCTTCTAAGGATCAGTTCACATACTTTTGTCAGTTTAGTTTTAGAGATCTCTCTATATTATCTCTCTCTCTCTTACTCTTGGACACTTAGAGTTTTCTTGGAGAACTCTTGCAGAGTGTGGCATACTTGGATTTTTTTAGCAAGAGGGAAAATGAAGAGCAGGAAAGTGCAAGAGGACATCAGGATCAACAACTACATTAGGGTTTTCTTGTAGGTCTCAAGTTGCATGTTTGTTTCTGTCACTAGTATTGGCATGCATGGCATATGCATGTGGTTTATTGGTCATGATCTGTCATTGGCATGGAGGATTGCCTAGATTGGCAATGTATTTTCCTAGCCTTGCCATTTCTTGCATAGCCATGGTGTTGTGGGTTCATTTGTTTGTTTTTCTGGTTGTTTCTCATGTTTCCTTCAGCTTCAGTTGAGTTACTAGTTCCTTGAATCCCTCGTTGGCCAAATGCTCTGGAAGCCCTGTAACAGCTTGGGTTGATTTACTAGCCCTGGAAGCCATGGTTGGAAAAAATCTCTCGAAGCCCTTGGTGGGTTGAGCTAGTAGTACTAGAAGCCTTAGATGGACAAATGGTCTGCAAGCCCAGAGTAAGTTGTGGGTTGAATTAGTAGTCCTGGAAGCTCTGCAAGCCCAGAGTAAGTTGTGGGTTGAATTAGTAGTCCTGGAAGCCTTAGTTGGAACAAACACTCTAGAGGCCTAGAAGCCTTGGGTAGAGACCAATCTAGTGATGGTTTTGTAATGTTCGACCATGAGGTGGAATCATTGTTTGATCAGTTGAGGTGGTTGGCCTCTTGAAGCCCTCGATGGTTTTGATTGATGTGTTTTATGAGATCCTACATTCATTCCTGGAATATGGCACAGGGGTGACTAGTTGAAGGGAGATTTGGCTCAGCCATGTCTATGGTTGGGTGGTTCTTGGAAGTCCCACAATGGGTTGACCTTGGCATCATTAATATGAAGATATTTGTCCTTATTATTTCATGACCATTGTACTCGTTTATATGTGTATGATATGGCTGTGATTTTCTTGGAATTTCTATTTCTATTATGTTGGTTATGAATATGTACTACGACAGTGGCTATATATAGCTCTCATCATGTTTTTAATTGTAAATGAATGAACAATGTATCTATGGCCTAATATATTATCATGTAGTTAAAGTGATAAGGAAACAATACCTCATAGCGAATCCCAGATGATTATGAGACCCTTATGCTCAGATCTATTGTTTAAACCTGTAGATTACAAAATTGTGAAATGTTTGAAAAAATTATTATCATGGCTAGTAGGGGTCTGTCAACTCCTTTTTCAAGTAATTTCCTTTGTTCCCTTATACGGTTGTTATATTTCAGTTCTGAAATTGTCATTGACTTCTGGCTAATGACCTAGGCTCTATCCCTAAAAAAGTGGCTCAAATCCCATAGACGCGGGCACAACACTAGGCAAAAAAATCCCTGGATGCATGCATACCCATGCTGTGGGAGTATCTAGAGCCTCATAGACACATTCATTCCCATATCAAGGGAGTGCCTAGGGGATTAATGGTCTAAAAACTAAGTTTCTCTCAGGGGTTCATTACCTAAGTTGTTGGGATGGCTCCTCGGAGTTATGTTACTGATGTAGAAGGTTTGTATGATGTGTTTTCGTCAGTTCCACTTCCTTAACTAACACATAGGGAGTCCAATCATATCATTGTAACTTCTCATCACATCTTTACTGCTCTTGGTCAGTTACATGGGTAGATGCAGGAGGAGGGTGTTACACTATGGTATAAGAGCATGCTTCACCCCTCAGACTAGATGGTTTATGTGTTGGTCATGCATTCATGTCGGTTGCATATGTGTTTCTCATGTTGTAAGACCATGTGCTTGTTGTAATTGTATGTTACGGGTTATGGCTGGAGTGAGGTTTCCATGGGAAGTTGGTGGTGTCGTTGTGGAGTGTGTGGTCATAAGTGTTTGGTTGGTTATGCATTTCTATGCACATTAGAATTCACATGTGGTCAAGTGTATAGTGATGTAGTGGTTTTCATGCATGAAGTCATGGTATGTGTAGTTGATATGGCCATGCATTGATGACTAGACTCTAGCTACAATGATGGTTATATTGTTATATGCTTAATATGTGTTATATTTCTATATGGTGTCATGATTATGTTATACATGTATTACACTAATTTTTTGATTTTGCAAACGAGGTATCCTCCCAAAATTATGCTAAGGTATGTTGTCTTATTGTGATTTGGTTTAGCTGACATGATACACCTTGCAAGAAGAATATCAAAGATGACTAGCAAGATGGTATACTACAGTTCCAGAGACTCTCCTTATGGATCAAATGAGCAACGTGGTGTTGGAAATTCTTATGATTTGGAAAGACACACTCAAAAGATTAAATGAAGAAATAAGGAGTTGTAAGGTAGTAAATGATAGAATCATATAGGTAGAGGATAAACAGCAAGAGGTAAATCTAGTGATACTTTAGAGTTTGTTAGAACTGAAGCGATAGAGACCCCTTCAGATCAACCATGAGTAGGAGGACATAACTAACGGGGAATATGGGAGAAGGTCTCATGGTCGTCACAGGTCGGATACAGATGACATGGTTAGAGATGGAAAATTGTTAGATACTCTAGATAGGAAAGGTGATAGACACATGTACCATTCTAGCTTTTGTTCTGACAGGCATGATGATCATCATTGTTATTATCCTTACATGACGAGTGACAGGGGATATTCTTCAGATGACTTTAAGAAAGCAAGGCCACCTACATTTGATGGAGAGATGAAGAAATCATAGGATCGAGAGGCACAGTTGCTTGGTATGAGGAATTTCTCCAAATTGCATGATTATTCATAAAATATGAAAGCTAGAATAGCTACATTCAGTCTCGAAGTTAAAGTAGATAGTTGGTGGGAATATGTGAAGAATATTATAGGTATTCATGAGGAGGACTTAACTTGGAAAGAGTTCGAGTGGCTATTCAAGAATAAGTACCTATTGAGGAGATACTTTGATGACATGGAAAAATAATTCGATGAGCGAAAAATGGGATTGATGGAAGATGAGGAGTAAACTAGCAAGTCCTTGGATCTACTAAGGTATGTGCCTTAACTCAAGGAGGAGAAGGCCTATATTCATAGACTCACTAATGGGTTGCCAATAATGTTCAAAGGTAGAATTAAGTTCGATGAGCCTAGATCATTAGAAGAGGCATCCAAAAGATAATGAATTTCTATGAGAAATCGAAGCACAGATCCACGACTAAGTTGAGCTAGAAAGGTAATGTTAGGAACAAAGGAAAATGGGATGAGAAATGAGAAATACTTTGGGGTATAGGTAGTAAAGAGAATGTAGTACCATTTAAGAAGTTCAATGCATATAACAAAGGACATGGACCTCCATCTGAGGAGTAGAACAAGGATGAAGCTTGGAATCCTTTGTAGTGTTGGACGTGTGGAAGATAGCTTCATAGGAGAGACTTTCCCCAGCATAAGGGTGACAGACCATAGCTCTAGTGTGCTTAGGAGGCACATCCAGTGGGAGATGTTGGACAAAGTATTCCTAGGATCTATGTAGCACTAGATAATATATAGGAAGATCATGAGGAACCTATTATTGAGATGGACAATGAGATTTTTTATCAAGTTGTTTCTATTTTGATTGAACCGAGATCTAATTATAGTTATGTTAGTCCTGAATTGGTGGATAGGTATGGTTTGAATAAAGTACTGCATGAAAAAGCTTAATCAGTTCTGTTGGCTATAGGTACCAAGAAGAGAGTTCATCATTGGGTAAGAGCTTGTGCATTTGATTTGAATGGTATGCCTACCTTAGAATATTTGAATGTATTACCATTGGGATCATACATTATGTTGTTGGGCATGGATTGGTTGTACCTTTAGAGAATGAATGTGGATTGTTATGAAAAATCTATTGAGTGATTCAATGAAAATGGAGAACAAACATTCTTGTGGGGTAATAAGAAAGAAACATCAGTTATAATGGCGACAACTATGTAGGCTAAACGTAGACATAGCAAAGGGTGTGTGTTATTTGCATTGCAAATTTCTAGTGACAAAGGTAAGGAAGTTGAGGATGCAAATATTTTGAGAAGGTACCTAGTTTTATTGAAGTTTTAGGATGTATTTCCTGAGGATATTTTAGAGTTTCCACCTCACAGGGAAGTATACTTTTCGATTGAGTTAGTGCCAGGGATAGCTCTGACATCAAAAGCACCTTACATGATGAGTACACCTGAGTTGGTAGAGTTAAAGCTACAATTGAAAGAAACGTTGGACAAGGGATACATTAGGCCAAGTGTATTGCCATGGGGCACACCAATATCGTACTATTAGGCTAGGTGAAGAGGAAAGATGGCACTATTAGGCTATGCATTGACTACAAGAAGTTGAACAAAGTGACCATCAAGAACAGGTATTTGTTACCAAGGATTTATGACTTGTTCGATTAGTTGAAGGGAGTAGTACTGTTCTCAAAGATTGATATGAGATCCGGATATCATCAGGTCTGAATTAAAGAGGAGGACATCTACAAGACAACTTTTCAAACCAGGTATGGGCATGATGTGTTTGTTGTAGTTCCATTTGGTTTGACAAATGCTCTAGCTACCTTTATGTGTTTGATGAATAGTGTTTTGTGTCCCTATCTGGATAAGTTTTTCATTGTATTAATTGATCATATATTGGTATAAAATAAAAATTAAGAACAGCATGCCAAACACCTAGCAGTAGTATTGATATTATTGATAGAGCATCGGTTTCATGCTAAGGTCAGTAAGTGAATTTTATTTCAGACTGAAGTCCACTACTTGGGACATTTGATTTCCAAAGAAGGCATAATAGTGGACCCATAAAAGGTAAGAGCTATCATGGAGTGGCGAGCTCCCAGGATTGTATATTAGGTGAGATCTTTAATAGGGTTAGCATGTTATTATAGGAGGTTCATCAAGAACTTCTTGCAGATTACTTATCCTATCACATCATTCTAGACGAAATATAAGAAGTTTGAATGGATAGAGGAGTGTGCGGCTAGTTTTGAGTAGCTCAAGAAGTTGTTGACACATGTAGTAGTCCTAAAGATTAAAGATCTAGAAAAAGTGTTTGTAGTATGTACAAATTCTTGCAGGAGAGGACTTTGCGGAGTCAATATGCAGGATGGATACGTGGTATGTTATGAGTCATGAAAAATGAATGAGAACAAGTAGAACTACCCAACACATGATCTTGAGTTGGCAACGATCATACATCAATTGAAGGTGTGGAGGCACTATCTTCTTGGAGGGAGGTTTGGATTGATAAGTGAGCACAGTGGTTTGCATTGTCTATTTAACTAGTTGAATGTGAATGGGAGGTAGGCTCGATGGTTGGCCATGATAAGTGAGTTCAACTTTGAGATTAGGTATATCAAAGGTAAAGAGAAAAAGGTGGTAGATTCTCTTTGCAAGTGGGTATAGGAAAATCACATAATACCTATGAGCTCCTATGGGACAAATTTGTAGGATAGGATCTTGCAGGCAGGTTAGCAGGATGACAGGTATATGGAGATTGTACACAGGTTGCAACATAGTACAAGTATAGGTACATGTAATGGTATTGGTACAGGTAGTGGTACATGTATAGGTACAAATGCAGGTGCACATTATGTGAAATATTATCTCATGAAAAATGTATTAGCTAGATTTAGGGACAGGATATATGTGCAAGATAGTAGTGAGCTCAAGAAGGTGATCTTGAGGGAGTTTCATGCATAACCATATTCAGGTCACCCATTTTATCAAAAGATGCTGACATTAATGAATAACTTCTATTATTGGCTAAATTTGAAGGGAGACATAACAGAGTTTATGGCTAGGTGTTTGGATAGTCAGCGGGTGAAGGTAGAGTGTAAGATTCTAAGTGGACTTCTACAGCCCATTCCAATTCCATAGTGGAAATGGGAGGTGATTTCCATGGACTTTATCACAAGTTTGCCGAGGACAGTGACACAACATGATTCCATTATGGTAGTGGTGGACGGGTTGAAAAAGGTATTGCACTTCATTATAGTAAATTCTATATTCTCAGTGAGTGATGTAGCACAAGTATTCAGCAAGCATGTCGTCAGATTTCATGGAGTTCTAAAGAAAATTGTGTTAGACAGGGATGCAAAGTTCAACTCTAAGTTCTAGGAGTTATTTATATGTTTTGGCACAGATTTGTCCTTGAGTACAACTTCTCATCTGCAAATAGATGGATAGACAGAGAGGGTCAGTAGGATATTGGAGGACATGTTTAGGATGTATGTGATGCATCAACAATGGAAGTGGGAAAATTACCTTCCACTAGTAGAGTTCGCTTACAACAATGGATACTAGGAGTCACTGAGGATGAGTCTATTTGAGTCATTGTATGGGAAGATTTATAGTACTCCCATCAGTTGGATTGATCCAGTTAAAAGGGTGTTGATTGGACCGAACATGTTGGCAGACATCGACCGGTAAATGCAAGTAATCAAGAATAATTTGAAAGCAACATGGGATAGGCAGAAGAGCTATGCAGATTGAAATAGGTTGTTCAAGGAGTTCTAGTTCGGGGAGAAGTGTACTTGTGCATCAAACTGAAGAAGATCTCCTTGTGCATTGGATCATGTGCTAAGTTAGCACCCTAGTTTCATGGACCTTTTAGGATTCTTGAGAGGATTGGGCCAGTAGCCTATCAACTTGCACTACCTCCGACAGTAAATTTCCATAATGTTTTCCATGTGTCATTATTTAAGAAGTATGTTAAATATTCTTATCATGTGATCGACTTGTTTGTATTATAGGTGGAGCTAGATGGAGAATTCCAGCCGGAGCCTCATTGTATATTGCAAAGAAATATGTTCATGCTCCGAAATCGAGAAATCATGAAAGTTAAAGGGAAATGGAAGCCCTTTGGGCTCAATGGAGCTACATGGGATATGGTGGATCAGATGTAGGCTATGTATCCTTCCTTATTCACTGGTTGACTGAATGTTTTGATATGTCTTTGGTATATGTTTTTGGTACTTGTTTTGGTGATGTTTGGTATATGTACATATGTATGTGGATGTAAATAGCACGATGAAATATGTTATAATTCTCCAATAAGTGGTATGGATGTCATGTCATTATGATGTTATACATGTTATGTTGTCATGTTGGTTTGCTTTTCAACGGGATGATCGTAAATAATTCAACGAGCTAAGTTATAAATCTCCATGGGAAGTATGTTTTCCTTACAACGTCCTTTTTGTTGTAGGTGTTGTTGAACATTGAAGATGGTGTTCCCCCAAGGAGGATGGTTCTTCAACATCCCTCGTGAAAATTCCGTGTAATAAAAGTTAATAAAGGAAAAATAATAACCACGGATGATGGGACACTTATTCCAAGATGAATGCTGTGTAAAAATCATAGCTATGGGGATCACTAGTGATTGATTAATTTCTAAGGAAATTGGCAAAGGAAATGGCAAAGGATTTGGAAAGGAAAAATGGCATTTTTGGCATATTTATTTACAAAAATAATTGAAATTAGGGAAAAAAGGAGGTGAAAGGTAAACTGTTGCACGTGAGGAGTAAAATCAAGGAAACTAATGGAAAATGAAGAAAATAGAGGCCTCATTAATAAAAAGGCTTCTAAGGATCAATTCATAGAATTTTTTTAGTTTAGTTGTGGAGCTCTCTATCTATTCTCTCGCTCTCATACTCTTGGGGACTTAGAGTTTTATTGGAGCACTCTTGGAGAGTGTGGCATACTTGGAGTTTTGGATCAAGAAGGCAAAGGAAGAGTAGGAAATCAGAAGAGGACATAAGGATCATCATCTACATGGGGTCTTTCTCGTAGGTACCGAGTTGCGTTTTTATCTTCCTCACTAGTTTTGGCATGCATGGCATATTCATGTGGTTTATTGGTCATGATATTTCATTGGCATGGAGGATTACCTAGATTGACAGTGGAATTTGCAAGCCTTGCCATTTCCTAGATAGCCATGGTGTTTTGGTTTCATATCCTTGTTTTTCAGGTTGGTTCTCATGTTCAATTTAGCTTGGGATGAGTTATCAGTTCCTGGAAGCCCTAGTTAAACAAACAGTCTGGAAGACTTGTAATAGATTGGGTTGAGTTACTAGTCATAGAGGCCATCGTTGAACAAATGTTCTGGAAGCCCTTGGTGGATTGAGTTACTAGTCATGGAAGCCCTTATTGTAAAAACTCTATGGAGGATGGTAGTTAGTTGTGGGTTGAGCTACTAGTCTTGGAAGCCTGGGTTGGAACAAATGTTATTGAGCCCTGCAAGGCTTGGGTAGAGACCAGTCTGCTGATTGGTTTTGAGACTTACGATATTGAGGTGGAATTATTGTTCGATGGGTTAAGGTGGTTGGCCTTTGGAAGCATTGGATTGGTTTTAATTGATGTGTTTTATGAGGTCCCACATTCATGCTTGGAATATGGCACGGGGGTGACTGATTGAAGAGAGATTTGGCTCAGCCTTGTCTATGGTCGGGTGGTTTGTGTAAGTCCCACAACTGGTTTCCCTTTGCATCATTAATATGAGGTTATTTCTCCTTGTTATTTCATGAATATTTTATTGGTTTATATGTTGATGATATGGCTGTGATTTTCTTGGCATTTTTATTGCTATTATGCTGGTTATGAATATCTACTATGATAGTGACTATGTATGGATCTCATCATGTTTTTACTTACAAGTGAATGAAAAATGTATCTATGGCCTAATAGATGATCATGCAGCTAAAGTGATAAGGAAACAATGCCTCATAGTTAGTTTCATATGAGTTTGAGGCCCCTATTGTTAGATATGTTGTTTAAACCTATAGATTACATAAATGTGACATTTTTGATGAAATGTCTCTGATGGCTCGTAGGGTCCAATCAAGTCCTTATTCAAGTAATTGCATTTGTTCCCATATTTTATTGTTATCTTTCAATTTTTAAAGTGTCATTGAGTTCTAGGAGGTAACCTGGGCTCTGGGCCTCAAAAAGTGGCTAAAATATGAGAGATGCACACACAACACTAGGCAGAAAATTCCTTGGATGTATGCATATCCATGTTGTGGGAGTATCCACAGCCTCCTTAACACATGCATGCCCATATTGAGGGAGCATACATAGGTTTAATGGTCTAATAACTCAATTTGTCTTAGGGACTGGTTACCTAAGTGGTTAGGATGACTCATAGGAGGTATGTTGCTGATGTGGAAGGTTTGTATGGTTTGTTTCCATCGATTCCACTTCCTTAACAAACACATAGGGATTTGAATCATATCATAGTAACTTCTCGTCACATGTTCACCCCAGTTGGCTGATTACTTGGGTAGATGTGAGAGGAGGGTGTTACATTTCCATACTACAATCGATAATAATTATTAAACTTGTAATAATACATAATTATAGATACTTATACTTTATGCACTTAATTTCATGACCAATCCATTACATTGCATCCTTTCACATCCATTTCCTATGATTAATGAATCTAATTTACTCTCCTTTTTGGTAGTCCCAACTTACGAATTTCCTCCTTTCGCCATGTGTTTGTGCATTTCATGTGTTGTTAAGAACATAATTTTACAAAAAACCAAATTGATGGATTGACCTCCTAAATGATTATATCCATTACTATCATTTATATTCATCTCATACAATGACACGAGAAATAGTACTATATTGAACAAATTGAATTATTTGTTTTATTTTATTCATCCTCATTTACAATTATTCATTTTTATAGAAAAACATACATATTTTTTAAATAACAAAATTATACCAATATATACGCGATATAAATATATTGCTTCCAAAAATATGTGGTGTCTCATTTGTTTATTTTTATGCTCACTAAATATTTCTCATCACAATTTTTATTCCATATTAGTAAAGTATCTATATTATATTTCAAGTAATAATACATAAAACCTAAAAATTAGTTAAAAATATAACCTTTAACTCCACACCCTTCAAAATAACTACTCCACACCCTTCAAAAAGTTATTGTTTCCTTATAAACAAATTAAGTGTTTTCATGTAAGTTTCCGAATAACATCCATCCCCAACTCATTACACTAGCCAACTAAATGTGTTCAACCAAATGTACCCAAAAAGAAAATGAACATAGTATTCATAACACTAGTAAGAAATAATTTCACAGATAATAAAAAAAATAAAATCCACTTTTTCATTGGGTCATCTAAGGATGACCATTACATTTTTCTCTTTGGATGCGATCCACCTAATGTTAATACGACCTTAGTTACAGTTACTTATATTTTCATATACTATTAATTATTTGTACTTAGTGAAAATAAATTTATGGTCTCAATTAAACGAATAAAGAAAATGATCAAACAACGGTAGATAGGATGACAAATCTTACCCGAGATTAGTGCATCCACATATATTGATCAAATATATATATTGAACATATGCATCGTCAAATTTATTAAAATATTATCATACTATTATAAGTGTTAAATTATAATTTTATGCTAATTTATATCATAACAACTTTAGTAATATGTGTGTCCAATATATATTGCATCTTCAACTTTATTAAGATATTGTCGTACTAAGGATTAATTATAATTTTATGCTAATTTATATTTAACCACTTTAGTAATACGTGTGTCCAATGTATATAGTGATCATGTATCTTGAGGCTACCCAACCAACCATTAATAGTAATTTTTTTTTAATGAAGAACTATATGTTTTTAGTCATCTAATTGGATGACTTACTTTTTGCAAAAATCTCATAGTCATCCTAAAAAAATATCCGCTTTGTAATTAGATTTTTTTTTTTTTTTTTTTTTTTTTTTTTTTTTTTTCCATTATCCGCTTTATATTTAGATTTTTTTCTTCTAGATATTCCTTTTTCCTTGACATGGTTAAATCTCTTCTAAATCCATTTATATATTTCTTGATAGAAGAAATATCTTTCGAAAATGAATTTAACTCATTCTTCAATGTACCACTTTAATTCCTTTCCAATAGAGAACATCATAAGATTTGGAAAACTTGTATATTCATTTTGACATGCAGTTGAGAGGAATGTTGAAGTCATCTAGATGATTGCTTACATTGGATTGGTCATTCATTCATATATTCAAAATTGATTTAACCCAGGATTCCATTTTCTTTGACTAATCCAATAGTAATATAAAATTAAAATTGTTCTTCGTCTAAATTGTACCGATGGAAATGTGAAAAATGAAAAATTTATACTGCGTTTATTAAATAATTTTTTCTACTTAAAATGATTGGTACATTAATTGTAAGATATTCTCAATTTTACATTAATTGTAAGATATTCTCAATTTTAAAAACGTAAATAGATATTAACTATTTTTTTTATAAAATGTTTAAAATTTTTCTTTATTATTTTTGAATTCGATAAATATTCAGGAAAGAGCTTTTTATAAGTTTGATATAGGTGAAATTACATTATAGTTATGTCTAAAAATAATATCTAAATGTGAAAGAAAAATAAATTAATAACTTAACATTTATGAGCATCTTAACAATATACCTAATCATTATTTATACAAAACCCAATAAACGTTATCAAACATAAATTTAAACTCTAAATTATACTATATTCCTGATAAATTTTAAAATAATTTCTTCAAATTTCTCATCATAATATAGATAAACGAATAACCCCTTTACTTTAATCCTAATCCACACAAATAAAGATAATAAACAATATGTAATTGAAATTTCATAACTTATAATTTGTAAAACAAGTTGCATTACGGGGAAGAAAATTGATTTGTGCTGATTATTAAAAATATAAATAAAAAGATATAATAAAAAAAATTACACATTACGTTCAATTTTAACAAATTTGTATGTTGCATCAACTATTAATCACGTGGAAAGGCATTATATTGAAAGAAGGCTACGTATATTTGTATTCAATTCATGTAGATAACATAATTCAATGTTTGCTATCAAGTATTAGGTAAAGCACTCATTATAACCACGTAGGCAATAGATTTTTACTTAAAATAAAACAAAAACGACTGGTAAAAAAAATTACTATATTTTATAGTTACTGCATATAGTTAATGTAGTAAGAGCATTATTATTCATTCACGATGGGTTAAAGAAAAATATTTTATAAATATTTTTATTATTATAAATAGTTACAATCATAAAACAAATTCTCATTCCGAATTCATGCTAGAAATTATAAGAAACTCATAAGAGATAAAAAGGGACTTATAAATCACCATTTGTTGGAAGTGATGAAATCCACTACTCGGTAAACAATGTGAGGGTATGAATGAGGAGTTACATTAAAAGTCACTAAGTGGAAATTTCAGTATTTTTTTTTAAGTTTCCTCATTATCTATGAGAAAACTAATTAACGGCGAACCTATGAGTAATTACTTAGTTACTTCCATGCAAGTTATGGGCAAAGTGTTATCAATTTCACGGGTTCGGAAACACATGGATTTGAATGAGTTGGGAGACTCAAATAGATCTATGCTAATCATTAACATTATAAATATCGTACAATTTTTATATTAGTTACGTTTATTTATATATTAGTAATGTTTATTTATTAGAAAAGATATTTAAGTTTCCATGAAAATTCGAGTGTTTCAATTTTTTCAAACTTTTAATATTATTAGATATGTAATTTTAAAGTTTATTTATGGTAGTTTAAGTAGTGATGGGAATGAAGTCTTATCAAATTGGAGATCTTGGATTTGAATTTTGTGTTACCCTCTTTGTAATTGGTTAAATAATAAACATGTAAACTTGAAAATTGAAAAGTTGTACCATCTTACAAAAAAATTATATAGCTCTAAAAATTCTAATTTAATATAATAGTGTTTCATAATTTTTGTGTAAAAATAATTAAAAAATAATGTTGATAACAAAAAAGATTCTTTAAATAATAATAATAATAATAATAATTTCTTAAAAGTAATCATACTTGTTATTCATAAATTCCTTCAATTTTTCGATTAGTACAATTTTAAGAAAAAAATGATTGATAAAACACTAAATATATCTGGAATAAATTATAACGCAAGCATATTCTAATGTGTTAAATATGTTAGGATTTTTTTATCTGCAAGTGGATTACATTAAAAATTATCTCATAAATTAACAAGTCCTATTGAATACCGGATAAACAGCCTAAATAATTATAAAATTTAAACATTGTATACCCGCATAGACTCGGAAATAAGGTCACTTTTAAGTGTTTATTATCGAGGAAATGATATATAGATCAGAACTATTTTCATTTCATAGTAAAAAGTTCTAAAAGTATATATAATAGTCAATCTAGACATGTTAATCAAGGTGCTATTTATTCTAGTTTATTTAGTGAAATCTAGAATCTATTTAGTGAAATTTAGAATCATGTACACAATAGTATTAATTAAATTTAATACACTACGTCCTCCATGACACTTATTTTTTTTATCCATGCATATAAATTATTTTAGCACAAGACATAGAGATGGCAATTAGCAATGAAGAAGATATATGTTAACAAGAATGGCTGCGGGGTAG
The DNA here is from genome assembly GCA_000404065.3 of Pinus taeda. Lineage (NCBI taxonomy): Eukaryota > Viridiplantae > Streptophyta > Pinopsida > Pinales > Pinaceae > Pinus > Pinus taeda. Next base: position 29,801 of record APFE030916021.1, read on the forward strand.
CTAGTCCCTGCCCTGTCAATAGTCTTGAGCTGCCCTGTCAATAGTCTTGCAGCTGAACGTGTTTCAGCTACCCAACTTCTATTGGCGTTACAGATGACTTCAAGATTGAAACTTGCACAGCCTCAATTCAGCGGAGTATACGTAGCTGTGGTGAAGTCTGCACAGAGATCTGTTGTGCTCTAGCAGTATTGCATTGGCAATTACCAGCAGCACATTCTGTATTGCATTGGCATTTAGCAGCAGCAAATTATGTGGCTGTGCTAGTTTCACGCTCTGTGAAAATGGTATAAATTAAAGTATTGCATTGGCATTTAGCAGCAGCAAATTATGTGGCTGTGCTAGTTTCACTCTATGTGAAAATGGTAAAAAATATTTATAAAAACAAATGGCAGGTTGTGATTGTCGGATTTTAACTGCAAATAAAATTGGCATCGGTTATTAAACGCAGCAAACTTCACTCATAATTAACTAATTTTATTATAAGAAAAAGTATCTCAACCTCAAATTTTTTTTTTTTTAACTTTTTGTGCATTCATGGGAGTGCCCGTAGCCGGCAGGTCATGGGAGTTCTGTTTTGCAAGTTCCAGTCCTCGAAAGTTTTGGCGATGAGTTTCTTCTATTTGCAGAAATATGTTTTGCATAGCGGTTTAAAATTTTATTATTTTTTCCCCTGGGGGGTCCATCCAAACCATTTAAATCTAAAGACGCAGGCATCTATAGCATACATAAATTGTTATGTGTATTGCCATTTCGCATATGTAAATTCAGGATAGATTTTTATTTCAGAGCAAGAATGGGGCAGGAAAGTATCTCGCATACTTTCTAATGAGATAGTAATGCTGTATATACCCGAGCTGTCTTTTTGTTTGCACTTCCTAATGAGGCGATCAAGCCTTATAACGAAATACAGCTTTCGTAAGGGAAAAAAATTACCATGTAAACCAATTGTAGAAGCTGAAGAAACAAAAAGGTTAAAAAACCAGTATGACCTGATTGTATTTAAAGAAATCTGTCATAAAGGATTTAAAATAGGAGAGGTTTTTCGGCTATAAGTAAATCTGGTTTGCAAGGCGGTAAGTAGTTTTGGTTATTAGTGACATTTAAAATATCTCATTAAAGTTTATAAACAATTTATATTTGGAAATCACTCGCACCAATAACATATAAATCACTCGCACCAATAATATATTTAGAGTATCTTTAGCATAACGCATGAGCGAAACGTGGCGCAGGACAACTGTGTCGTGGCGTCGAATGCTCCCCCGTCGTCAGTTCCGCCTGCGACCTGGAGCATAAACGAAATGGAAGGCAAAAGAGGTTCGAAAGCAGGATATGGAATACCTGAAAATCATTTATTGAATCATCTGAGTTTAATGTTCGATTACAAGGAGGCCCTCCTGAAGATTACAGTTCATGCCCCAATGGATATCCCCAAGGCGTTGCCTAATGGTCTCATGGGGTTGTTTGAAGACCAGGATTGGGATGGTGAAGAACAGGGCAGCCCGACATCTGTGTTGTCCGTGAGACTCGGCTGGATTATCATCATTCTGCAGTGTGAGTTAGATAAACAATCTAAGCTCTACAAGGATGTTGCGCTCTCATACCTGTTTCTCATCAACAATCTTAATTACATTGTCTAGAAAATCAAGGATTCAGTGTGTTCGCTTGATCAGAACCTCTGAGAGTGATGGTCCCTTTATCAGTTCCATCGAGTTGAGGACTCTCAGAAAAGGCATGTATGCAGAGGCTAGGCCAGGAACGATGTTGAATCCGTGTGTTCTTACGCAGCTATGCTCCTGTTCACTTCAGGTAATTGTTCCCTCACGAGGTCCATCGCCTCATTCATTCATGTTATAACATACCTAACTGGGAATTTCGCTTGAATTTTTTTCAGTATTAAAAAACTCTAATTCTGAAAGCTGTTGCACCCAGGAGAATCGTTCTATGGGCTGCTGCATATCGGTAATCCCCGGCTGCTATAAACATGATGAATCTCGACATTCTTTGCTTCAAGATCCTACAGGTACTAGTTTCATAAATAAATTGGGTAAATGTTTGTTTGGGTATCGGATGTTTGATTTTCAGCAGAATGTGATTTAGATTTTCTTGTTTGTTTGAGTTCTACTACTGCGATGAGGGTTTGGATCTGTTCTGCACATAGGGATTGCTCTTTCCATTGGTAAGTACTAGTGGTGTGGTCGTTTTCCAGTTTGCTTTTCTTGTTTGTTTGAGTTCTACTACTTTGATGAGGGTTTTGATCTGTTCTGCACATAGGGATTCCTCTTTCCATTAGTAAGTACTAGTGGTGTGGTTGTCAGGCTGTAGGGAGATTTGGATTCTTCTGCTGGATGTTTGATTTCCATATTATCTGGTGTTTCAGTTCTCAAATGGGACACGCTAGTGTGTATCACTAACAGAATAAATTGAAAAACGCAGGCGATTCCTTGTACTTTTAAATACTTATTTCACAGTCATAATAATCACAAGCAAATTCACTGACTGTAATAGGCTCTGGATGCAGAATTAAGGAGAAAGGGCTGGTGAAGATTTCCGAAGACTCTGCGTATCACGAGGAACTTGCTAATATCGTCCGGTGGAAAATATGGCGCGAGCAAACATTTTTCTGAACACTTTCTCCTCTGGACTTTGCAAGTAGCGCATGCAGATACCTTAGATCTTTGTGCAGTGGATGAAGTAGCGTAGCTGATCTTCAAGAAACAGGGTAAGGAAATCTGTTGTATCAAAACATCCTTATATTAATGGTCTAAAACAACATTATATTACGATATCATTCACATAGTATTGCGAACCTTTCGATTTTATGATGCAATTAATGAAAACAGAAGAAGTTTAACAGTGGATTTGAAGCTTACCAGGAACGGCTAATGCGCGAAAGACGAAGAATACCCTGAAGCCAGAGTAAGTTCAAATATGCAGAGAATATGTTGAAGCAGCATCTCCACCCTTGTATGCATTCCTGTGCAGCAGTTCACAGTTCAACCGAGCAACCGGGAACAGTTCAACTGACCAAGCCCTTCCGATCGCAACCGGGAACAGTTAAGGTGGCCTTCAGGTGTGAGCTGATCGACACCTATACCACAGATCTGTCGATTACCAACATTGACACATATACTGCATAACATGTGTCTCCTGGTTAACAAAAATACACTTAGAACCTACGCCATAGCATTTCCTCATAACATTTCTTTAGCATTAAATGTTGGGGAAGTAATGCTATCTTTGCGATAGCATTAGTTCATGCAGGCGACAATGTTTTAATCCATTGCAATAAACATTGCAATTGTCTGAACTCCTTTCCTAACTTTTCAGATGGTATACCTCAATCTGAGGCCAAATAAGACGAAGACTTATTTGATTGGTTAAAAGCACGTGAAAGTGTAACTAAAATTTAAAAAAATGCATTGGTGATTGTGTCATGCCAAAATACTTTGGGTTAAGTTAAAATGTGCTTACAGATGAGCGTGGATTACCGTGTCAAACTAATGCCCACCAACCAAAACCGATTACTATAGTCCCTGCCAGCCCTCAAGGGGCAGGGACTAATAAAAGGCATAGAATCAAATTATTAATATGAAAATACACATGTAAATTCATGAGATATGTTAATAAAAGGTATAGAATGAAATTATTAATATGAAAATATATATGTAATTTTTATTTTTTTTCAAATAAAAGTGGATCTTTCTATGAACCGAAACCATTACATTACATATTTTACAAGGTAAACCAAACTTTTTTGCGTTTACTAAAAATGGCCTACACGACCTAATTGAAGTAGAATTGGCTTGAACAACCAACCCCACAATCTGTATATACGGCTAACCTAGGTAAAATAATATAAAAATACTTGACCCCACTACCTAAAAGTTCAAAATTCAAAATAATTACATTCATGACCCTAAAAACGCGGTTGCACATTCCTGGTGCATCCGACCCTCCATCGTTGATCATCCCTTCGTGGATCCAATGGTCTACATATATTTCGGGTGGACATGTAGCTCAAGGAATACTTGCCTGAAAAGTAGTATCCTCTTCCTTCTCACTGCTACGTGTCGCTTGCCGAGTGGAATCGGAAGCCATTCTATGAATACCATTTCCCACTTATGCCCCTTCCGAAATACCACTTGTGGTATAAGAAACCACTTCCTCGCGAAAGGACTTTCATGCTTTACCGCAGAGCAATGAATATTGATCCCCGCTTTTGATGCTTCCTGCTCCTTGGCTGGATTTATGATGGATCTATGCTTAATCCCCATTTTCTCTGCTTTTCGCAGAATCATTGTGTATCCATTGATCAATTGAATCATTGTGACGAACCTACGATGCTTCCAGAATCTATCCTTATGTCCCTGCTTCCTTTGTTTCCTCCTCTGATCTCGACCTTTCCCAGTGTTCCATATCTTTGGCAACCTGACCTAGATAATCCTCTGACAGTTTTCTTGGGGGTATCAGCTCCCAGATGTACCAGGTGTCCTTTTCCTTTTTAATCACACCTTCATTCGCCAAACGATCTACTACCATGTTATATTTTCTCTTCACATGGACAAAGCTTACAGTTTTTAGGATTTGTAGGTGGGAGTAGATTCGTGAAATATTTGCAAGAGCCTCCAGTGCTTCGACACTTTATCGGGTGATGTACCATTACATATTTTCTTGGCTACTCTAATAATCAGTTCTAAATCTGCTTCAATGATGACATTATGAGAATCCGAATCCACCAATATTTCCAAGCATTGCTCTAGGGCCATGAGTTCCACCATGTTATTAGTTGCCTTTCCCAAGTGGCCATGAAAGATTTTCTTAATTTGACCCTGTTCATCTCTTATAACACCTCCAAAACCAGCTAACCCTAGGTTGCCCTTAGATGCTCCATCTATATTGACCTTTAAGAAACCATATGGAGCAGGCTTCCAAATGTTTATATCTGAATTTATTTGGCTCACTCCCTTGATAGTTATTGTGGGCTTATGGATTGAAGACCCAAATCTAGAAGAATACTCGCATCTTGGGGCAGAGGAGGGTCGTTAGTAAGTGTCCTCAACAGGCTGCTAACTGTATCTTTGACTTGTCTTAAAATTTCGTCAATTATGTGCTATGGCTTGCTTGCTTTGTTCTTAAAGGTTCGACTATTGCGCTCTTTCTAAACATTCCAGATGACAAAGCCTGGAACCAAGGTCCAGGCTCTATTAATAATTTCATTCCCTGAGAAGTTTCTCCTCTAATTCTTTAAAGTATTGGAGTCGCTGAGTCTATCCCTATCAGTTTTCTTAAAGATTGAGGCCACCCATTCCCACATGATGGAGGTGAATGGGCAGAGGTTAAGAAGGTGATCTATTGTCTCATCTTGTGAGTCACAAAGATAGTATTTGGAAGGTCCTATAAATCCTTTTTTAGGAGATTCTCCCAAGTTAAGATTTTCCTATGATGAACTAGCCAAATAAATAGTTTTATTTTCACCCAGTGGGGGCTCTCCCAAAGATTCTTTGAAACATGATGAGAATTTGGATAGTTAAATCCTTTTACTACCTTTTTAGCTTCTTTGAGATTAAAGTTTCCTTCATTGTTCTTTCCCCATCTTAGTTGGTCAGGCAAGGAGGATACCAGAATTCTCGTATGCTCTAGATCCTGGGTAACAAAGTCTGCCTGGGCCCTCATTGGACTCTCTTCATTGTGGCCTAGATCTTTCCAAGTTCTCCATTTTCCCTTGTTCCTTTCCTAGTCCCAAAAGTATTTTACCAAAAGTAGACCTTTGTTATATGTGTTATTCTTAAGAGCTGATAATTCACCCTTGTAAAAGTTTGGTTCCTGCTACCAATTATCATCCCAAAATCGTGCTAGGTTTCGAGCTCGAATTTCCTAGAAACTATGTTGCTGAACAATACTTTTATTATCCTAGAAAAGGATCCAAATGTGGAAGCCCTTTATGTGCCCAAACATTCTGATGTGATCTTTCTCCTACCAATTCTTTTCATATTTTTCCTTCCATAGCTTAGCCCAGAGAGTATCTAATTCCTTGATCCATCTCCACCAAATTTTGGCTCCTGAGACCTCGTTGATGGTTTCTGGATCATGAAGCCCCAAGCCACCATGGCTCTTCAGTTTACAGATCTTGTCCCATGCTACTAAATCCCATTTCTTTTTTACTTCTTTTTTACCTCTCCTTTGTCCCTTTGTGTGCTCCTAATCTACTGTTTGACTCCATTAGGAGTGCGAAGAGTTGAGAACATAAATATGGGAATGGCCTGCAGTACAACTTGTGTGAGCACAAGGCATCCCACCAAATTTAAAGACATAAATGTCCATTTTCAGATCTTGACCTGGAATTTATTTACAATTGGCTCCCACACTTCCTTGCTGAGAGGTTGATCTATGAGAGGTATGCATAGATACTTCAAAGGTAGCTGGTCCCTTTGAAATCTAAGAATTCTGGTGATATTATGTTGAATAGCAATGTGTTATAGGTTTGATATGAAAATATAAGACAATGCAAATATACCCATAAATAGTAAGATAGAAACATATAGAAATGCTTCACTTTATTGATATGAAACCCTTAAGGTAGGGCAACACCATACATTCACTCCTTAAGGAAGGAGAACACTCCACAAGCCATATGCATGTTCATACAATATTCCTTTACATTATTCCTTGGCATCCCTCCATGTGGAGTCTCTAGCCTTTATATAGGCCTCATACATACAATACCATGGGTCATTACCATGGTTCCCTCATACCATCGAACTAATACCATGGGCCCATTACATTATTACTAACTACTTGTGGTCCCTTACATGATATTGATTGACCATGTTATTTATTACTATGGCCCATCCCATTATTATATTATTACCTTAGGTACCTCCCTTTGTACCCCATATTATCCCCCCAAGTATATAACACAATGTCAGTGTTAAAGAAAATAAGTTTTGATTTGTTGAGGCTTACCTCTGCGCCAGCAGGGATAGAAAAATTGTTCAAAATTTGTTTGATCGTTTTGGCTTCCCTGGTAATGGGTAAGCCCTGTAGCATTATGTCATCCACAAATTGTTGATGTGTATTTTTTGCTTCATCCAAGGTGAGTTTGATGCCCTAGATTCTTCCTTCAGCATTAGCTATTTTGAATGCTCTACCAATTCCTTCCATCATGAGAATAAAGAGGAAGGGTGAGAGTGAATCTTCTTGCCTGAGACCTCTGGAGGGTGTGAAGAGTCTTGAAGGAGCACCATTAATCAGTATGGACAAACTAGTCATGGTGACTAGTGCCATAACCCATCTTATCTAGTTGTGGTTGAAGCCAGAGGCTTTTACAACTGACCTTATATAAGATAAACTTAGCTTGTCATAACCTTTTGCCAGATCTAAGTGAATGATCATACCATCCTCTTTGTTGCTTTTGAGAGAGTGTCCACCTCATGAGCTTGGATAATATTATTGGGAATTTGTCTTCCTTCCACATATCATGTTTGCTCCTCTGAGATGAGAGTTGGTAAAAGTGGCTTGAGTCTATTGGCTATCACCTTGGAAATAATTATATACACCACATTACATAAGGCTATGGTCTAAAGTCATCTGGAGTCATGGCATTTTCCTTTTTTGGGATCAAAGCTATGAAGGTAGCATTAAATGCCCTTAGTAACTTCTTAGATCTCTTGAGTCTTCCACCAGCTCAGGGATATCCTATTTGACTATTTTCCAACATGCTTTGAAGAAGTCTACATTAAACCCATCTCGGCTTGGAGATTTTTCATTTTTCATTTCATTGATCACCTCACTGACCACCTCTTTTGACACTGGCCTGTTAAGATTGTGGTTGTCTTTTCTAGTGACCAACTGAGGGATGTACTGTCTGAAGTGGCTGATGAACCTAGATCTGTCCTCCAGTGGCTCCTCTACAATACCGAGGAAGTGTTGTACAAGGAGAGATTCGATGTCTTTGTGAAAGAAAATTTCTCTCCCTTGAGAGTCTTTGAGCTTTGTAATTCTGTTATGTGCCCTATGATCCATGGTGGATTTGTGGAAGGACTTTGTGTTTCTTTCTCGTTCTGCCTCCAGAAGATCTCCTCTTGTAAGCATTGATCCTCCCATTCTTCCTGCAAAGTTTCAGCTAGCTTTTTCCGCTCCTCGGTAATGCCCTCTATGATTTTGACCCTATTGATTTCTTGGGGTTTCTGCTAAGCTTCTCTTTTGGCTTCGAATATATTTCCAAATTCGTTTTTGTTCCAACTTTTAAGCTTGGCTTTGATATGTTTAAGTTTCTGTTGGAGCATGAAAATTTTGGTGCCTTGAATGTTTAGATTCTCCCTCCACCATTTTTCAATATTACTATTGAATTCAGGATGAGAGAGCTAGGCATTCTCAAACCTGAAAGGTCTGTTATTTGGTATGCCCATAAAAGTGGCTTCCAGCTTAACAGGTCAATGATCTGAACCTCCAAAGGGAAAAATAGAAGTTACATTGGTCGTGCTTGAGAGAAAGAGTTCTTATAAGATAATAAATCTATCTAATTTAGAGGCAGCTTGTGAAGCCCCTCCCCTCTTGTTGTTCCAGGTGAAAGTCCCATTTCTTGTTTCCGTGCCCACTAACCCCATATTCATTCTGAAGTTCTGGAAAGTCATGGAGTCTCTACTTAGCTGCCTGTTGCCCCCTTTTTTCTCTGTAATAGATTTTATCATATTGAAGTCTCATGCAACGATCGAGGGCACATTAGGGTATCTTGCTCTTAGTTCCTCAAGGGAGGTAAGAACCTTGAATTTATCTTCTTGATTTTGAGGGCCATATACATTAGTGATCACGTATATCTCCTTATCCCTTAAAGGATGACATACCAAATAAATATAGTTCCTAGATGCCTGAACATCTAGTATTCCAAATTTTTGCGGATCCCACAGCGTGAGAACCCCCCGCTGAGCTTTTTGCTTTAACCTCTAGATATTCATAGTTTATTAGCCATCTACTATGTATTTATTTAATCTTATCCATCAAGCATTTTGTCTCCTGAATAAACACCATATCTCGTTTTTCTTCCTTTATTCTATTACTGAGATTTCTTTGTTTCCTTCTACTTCCTAGGCCTCTAATATTCTAGGTTATGAGATTCATTAAGAACGATTAGTAAAGGAGTAGTTGGTAAGCTCTTTCATCTTACCTAAGTTAATCAATATTTTCCACATTTGTTCAGCAACTCCTTTTGCCTTTTTCTTCCTCTTTTCCTACCTGGGTTCTTCAGAGATAGTGCTTATGTCTACTCCATCATTTTGACCCCTCTGTATTCCTGGATTTCATGATCTTTTTTTATTCCATTTCCTTTCGGTTGTGATCTCCATAGGAATAGCTGTTGAACCCTGTCATATTCCTCTTTTGGCAGAGAGTCCACTCCTTTCGTCATTCTTTGTTCTAGAATTTTTTCTAGATCTATATTCTCTCTCTCTAGAATCTCATGTAGTTCATGGTCCTCCATTCCCACTTCACTTGGAGTCGTCTCATGGTCCTTATTTATCTCCATCATGGTTTCTATGATTTCTTCCATTCTTTCATCTCTTTCCTTCTCAGTGATAATGTTCTCCATTTCCTGGTTCATTTCTTTGTTTTAGTCTTCTTATTCTAGGATCTTAAAGCTATTGAGGCTCAATTAATTTTCCTCATTGATCTTCTTTTGTGGCCTCTTTCTGCCTTTCTCTTTGCCACCAACCTTGGTAAAACCCTCAAGATTTTTATCCACAGTGGTTTTCACATTTCTCTTGATGTTGTTTGTTGGGCAATCTCTATATAGATGCCCATGCTCATGGTATTTGCGGCACCTAAATGGGATGTGCTCATATTTTACTGCCTGTACCCATTCTTCATCATATACTTCTAAAATTATCGTGTCTTGGAGTGCTCCAAATAAGTCCATTTCCACACAAATTCGGGCAAAGGAGGTGTATTTTCCTATCAGATTTGCATCTGAGATCTTTAGAAAATGCCCCAATTTGTTGCCTATTGTTTTCAGCAATTCTGGTAACCAATAATCTAAAGGAAGGGAGTATAATCTGATCCATACCAGAACCGATGAAAATGTCTCGCGTTCTGGAACAAAGTTCATTATCCAAGGTCACATGTAGAGACTTGCAACAACGTAGAAATATGGCCCTCCTTCAAATACTTTGTCTTTATCTTCTGGGGTTGTGAATACTACTGTCAAAAAGCCCTTGGATCCCACATGAAGAGTAATTTCCCCCTTTGGCTTCCAGTGGCTCCTTATCCAGACATACAGTGCCCTCTCCATCGGCCGTATTCCCTTGAATTTGTAGATAATCATATGTTTCGTCATATGATCCTTATGCGCTTGTAGCGGAGGGTCGCTTAGGATGACCCAAGGGATGGGGTTCGACTTAGGTTTGCAGACCCCAGATGTTCTTACAGAAGTAGGTTTTTGACTTCTATCCCCTTTCTCCTTTTCCTTCCTAACTTCCTGCTGCTCCTTTTCCTGTTCATGAGGTTTGTTTCCTCCCAACGTGTCTGTATTACTTGCTCATGTTGCCTTCTCCAGAGGCTTCTTGAAATGTTGATTTCCCGTGTCCTTTATTTTATCCGTAACTGCTTGACTGTGGGAAGGAGCAACACTCCCCCGTGCACGTCCCGCCATGGTGCCCAATGTCAAAACCTTAACCCCAGTTCAAGTTGCACTTGTTGATATATATATATGTTTTTCAAATAAATCTTTAGCATATCATTTCTCAAAATATACATGTAAATTCATGAGGATAGATTTTAATATTTTAAAGTACAACAATTTTCAATTTAGAAATTTTTGACACTATCGCTATGTATCAGTCAAAAGAATAAAAAAATAAGTCAAACATTGGGTTGAAAAAATTAATGATAATAGAGCATGACATCATATATGTGAAAGGTTTCCAAGTACAGGAAGGAATACTACCATTCATAATAATGGAACAATAAAATAAAAAAATAAAATATAAGTAAAACATTGGGTTGAAAAAATTAATGATAATAGAGCATTACATTATATATTTGAAAGGTTTCCAAGTACATGAAAGAGTACTACCATTCATAATACAATAATTTCGTAATTTAGTAATGTTTTGTATTAGTGAAATCTTGTTTGCTTGTTTTATTTATTTATTTATAAAACAACGAGATTTTATAATCACTCAAAATCCTCTCCTTAGTTATTTCAACAAATACTATCTCACTCTCATATTATCTCTACGAGATATGTATATGTTAAATTTTTTTAATTATGATTAGGAAAACACAAACAAATCATCAAACCTAAATATTCTCTTCTACGTTGATCATTTGAGATTCTAAGATCACTTTGAAATTTCAGTAATTTGACCTTTTGTGGTCCATTCGTGAATATTTGCAACTTTCCCTTTTGTATTATAATACATAATCTCAAACACACCGTGTTAACCGATAACTTTGACATTTAATAAAAATGTTTTTACTATTGTAGAAAGAAAGTAGACTCGTAGCCATTTGAATATCATTTTGGCTACGACAAATCAACCATGTGGATTGTTCTTCATACTCGTGTAAATTGTGCAAAATTCTTAAGACCAAATTCCCTCACATGTTTTTGTAGCAGCTACTTTGTGCACCTACTTTGTGCTATACTTTTGTTGCAGATAATGAAAGCGAATGTTTGCCTTTTATATCTAAAGCTATCTATGCTAAAATCATGTTCGACATATAACATGAATTATACTTCCTATCATTCAGACAACTTTCCCAATCTGAATTTCTGTAACTAATAAAATTTTAATAACTATAATTCCTATATCAATACATAACCAATTTTATCACGGAGATACTTCAAAATTGTTTTGCTTCTTTTCATTCTATATGCTAAGTATCTAACATAAAATTAAATTGCACGTTGGCATCAAAGAAAATGTCCACTTGAGTTCTATTTAGGTAAACCAAAATATATACAATATTATCAATTGGATTAGAATCGACATTTATGTATAACTCCAAAACAACATAATAGGAGACTAGTGCCTAAAATAGCGTCAGAATTTAGTGTATTCCACTGCATGAATTGAACACCACCTCTGGCACAGAAATTGGTGTAACTAAGTATGTTTATCGTAACGCCAAGTTTAGCGCCCTCAGTAACACTGAGAATAACACAGAGAATAGTGCGTTGTTTGTAGCACTGATAATAGCACTGACGGCAGTTTCATAAGTAGAAACGTCAATATCTTCGTGATAGCACCATATGTACCACCGAAAACAGCGTCGGAAATAGCACTTGAAGTAAAGGCGGCATAACGCCGTATGTACAGCCGGAAATAGCAGTGGAAGTAAATAACGTCGGCAATAGCACTGGAAATAGCGCCATGGATAGCAATGATAATATCACCCACCAGAGAAATGGCTATAATAACGATAATAGTGCTGAAAATTTAATGATAATATCGTTGACAATAGTAACAGTAATAGAATAAAAAATAACCGTAGAAATACCAACATCAATAGCGTCATAACAACGTCAATAGCGCTGGAAATAACTCCAAAAAATTCATTCGAAAATATGCCAAAGGTTCTGGTAGGAATAGCGCCAAAACTCACGCCAGGATTTGCTTCCAATTTAAGTTCTGGTTTGGGTTCTAGTTTTACGCCGTACTTTTCTTCTCATTTTGCTTCCATTTTTGCTTCTACTGTGGCTTCCAATATTGATTCCATTTTTCCTTTTTTTTTTCTTTCAAGCGCAAGGTATAGTGCCCGGAATACCGCCAGGTTTAGTACCAGAGATTGCTTCAAATTTGACTTCTGTTGTTGCTTTTTTTCTCGAAGAAATGATTATTATTTTGCATATAATTAAATTACTTTTTTTCTCGAAGAAATGATTATTATTTTGCATATAATTAAATTAATATGTTTTATTTCAATATAATTAGTTAAATACATCAGGTCTCTTAAATAAATCATATAATTATATAGTAAGTCATATTAATGCATTTAAAATATTTTATAAAATAACATCTATAAAGAATTCTGAAGGAACAGGTATTGAGTGGCATTAAAATCATTTGGTTTGAATGCCAGAACTTTTACATCAAGTGTCATAGTATTCCATTTGTTTCCAAAAATTCTAATCCGATTACATACTAAGTTTCTTCGTAACACAATTATTATACTAACAAAATTTTCCCCATATACTCTCAAAAATCCATTAAAAACGAATTATTATATAATATATATATATATATATATATATATATATAAAACGTTAAATATTTGTTGATCCGCATGTGTCACAGTGACCCAGTGTTTCTCTACATTTTCATGTCGTTTTTCCCCCCAAGTCATCGGTGTTGGACTTGGAACCTTTATTCCCTTCAATTTCGTCAAACTCATAAACTACAATATTACCCACATTGTGCACCATCTCATTGCCTTCTAGCTTGCGGCCTGAATTCTTCACCCTGAACTACATCATCTCCATTGCCAACTATAAACACTCCAACTTCAGCTCTAGCAGGCCTATTTTATGGGAGGGGAATTCATTTATGCCTCTGTTCTCTGTCAATTAAATCTCTTCTTGGCTACATGTCAACGTAATTAAGAACTCCACTATCGTTATGATCAGGGCCAGATGGACGTCGATCTTGCCAGCTTCCTCTCCTTCAACACGCACCATTATCACCTCTAAATCCTACCTGAACCATCTAAATGTTGTGAGAAAATAAGAAAATTTCACTTTGGCCTCCTGAGTGCTCTCCTTTTCCATATATACCAGCATAATTCCTATTCCAATCCTAGTACCAAGACCAGTTACATTGAAGGCTTTTTATCTACGCGTGTCCACTTGCATTGGATCCATTAATGGATCATCATGATAACTATGAAGGATTATCTTCAACCCTCTACCAAGCAAATATTTATGCACCAGTATATGGATCCCACACATTTGTACTTTAAAAATATCAAATCATCATTCGGTTCTTTGGTCTGGTGTCGTCTTCGGGCATACATAGCTGCTCCAGGTGGCCACGAAAACACAAATTCCCATAAATATATGACGCTTCATATTTATTATAATTAGAATGTATTTAATTTGACTTGACTCCACTAATTGTTCATTATTCTCGAGCTTAATACCCATGGAGGTGCCTAATTTCTGAGTACCTCTCTGTCATTATGCTATGGGTTTGAATGATGATTTTTCCCATTTTATTTTCATATCTCCAAGATTTAATAGGACTCCCATGTTTTCCATTTGATTCGCTGAATCATAAGAATGTCTTTTGATGTGGTAAAAATCGATAGATTGAAATTGATCCATTGATAAATTGATTCTATCCAAAAGAAATGGAATCCTTAAGTGCTTTCTTGTGCAATACTTTATAAGGTGTTGTATGGTGATTTTAGAGCTTTCCTGTGCAACACTTTATAGGTTGTTGTAGGGTGATTTTAGAGTTGCGAGAGACTTTTAGTTGTTGTATTCTATTTTATATTTTGAGTTTCCACTCTTGCAATAATTGCAGATACTCTCTTTGGTTGTTGGTTGTCACCCCTATCTCTATTCATATTTGATCTCCCTTTTTTCTTTGAGGTGAGGAAAAATCTCTTCCACTCTTGGATCCCCAGGAAAAATCAGAACATCATTATACTTCTTAAATATTTATCGAAATAGAATCTACAACATTCAGTATATATAAAATAACAAGATAATTATTGTAGCATGATCATCATTTATAATTAGAATAAGTGAGTTAAATATCTATAATTTAATTTAATTTCATAACATCCATCATGATCAGTAAATCAAAACCATAATACGTAATAAATATGCATCCAAATCAACAACCACTTTCAATATATAAAAAATTGACGAGTCAATATCGATAACATCATCATCATATATAATTAAAACAAGTGAAATTCAAGTATACTAGTAGATCAATAACATGTGAAAATGATACATGTCCAATAGTTGATATAAGTCAAAATTATACATCATGTACATATGATACAAATAAAAGTGATAAATTATGTAAGACAAAATGATACAAGTCAAAATGATACATGTCGGAAAGAGACTACTCAATCATATGGTAATGGAGTCCTTGAAAATGATACATATGATAATAACCATGAAAATCAACATGATAACAATATATAAAAAATGATCCATGATGTAGTCTATATGGTCATGAATGCCACTAGCTCTACCAATAACTCTTTGTCACCATCGTAATCATCATCATCCTAGTCTGTATCATAATTAGGCTCACTATCATCTGTATTTGTGTTATCATGAGCATAATCAGCCATCTCAGCATCAGACCCAACGTGATCTCGAACTATGTGATGAGGATCACTAGAATCTTCTAGAGGATCCTTGTTCTAAAAAAACATTTAGAATGAATGTTATTATTTATTTCACGCAATAATTAATTTCTTTGTTATATATATAATATTAAAACATATGAAATGAAATGATAATCATATAAAATCATATCAAAGTGCACATACGATAATAAAATTTCAACTAAGTTAGAACTATGATGTCATTCCAATGAATATTTCAAAGTTCAAAGGCATGATGAATAAAACTTATTTAGATATATGATTATCATGTTGATGTTTCAAAAAGGAATCAAATATCAATACAGAGAATTAAATTGAATTTTGTTTGATATTAGAAAAAGAAGTGATAGTGCTTGAAACTTGTAAAGCACGGCACCAAATGAATTCTGCAAACGTATATGAATTTTGTTTCAAATGAAAAGACTAAAACACCTATGGAATATGCATAGGAAAACATTTCTAGGAAAATTGACTGATGAGCATCACTAAAACAAGCTTTGATATAAGACTTCAAATACTTTTTCCTTGAAATATCTTTTAATCTTAAAATGGATTAAAATACAACACAAGTCATTTTCTTCATAAACAGACCCTTCTCTCTAATTTTTCATCTAATTTATTCAAAAATTACATAAGCTTTGAGATCCATAATATATGGAAAAATTTAATTAAAAAATACTAAAAATATACACATACTTTGATAACTTTAAATGAAATTTGAAAAATACACTTGCAAGGAACAAGTGGTGCATTAACACTTTGAAAGATAATCCACGGTGGAAAAAAAATAGGCATGTAGCTATATAATACGTTGAATATGTGTATCTAAACTGGTTCCTGATGATCTTGAACACAATATTGAAAAGCCCCTTCTTATAGCCCCAATATCCTGATTTGATATTGACTGATCTACTCAAAATAGAATTTCCTTTTCATCTATGTCATGACTTTACCTTATCTTTCCATGATAGCACTTATTGTATAAATATAGCCTCTAGAAATATCTGACAAAATCTATATGCTTATCGTTGTCAAAATTGTACTGCCAAGGAGTACTATTTAGCCACTGACGAAATATCTGGGTATATGTTGTCAAAATCAAAATAATAAAATAACTGCCAAACTATTTCACAATGTTGTCAAAAACAAAATCAAATATCACTACCAAAACATCTAGTAGCTCTACGTTTTCAATGATCGTTTTAATGTTTCTATTGCTTCTAACAAGAGGTCTACATTGCTTGTCTTAATTTGTTTTGTCTCTTTCCTTTTATTTTCCTTGGGGCCCTATTTTTCTACTTTACTCTGTTCCTGGATCTTCTTCTTTTTAGTGGAACTTGAAGCTTCCTCTTTGTTGATTGTTATGTCCCTTAAAGGTGTATCATCAAGATCAATGATTTGATCCTTCAAGGATAGGTTCTGCTGCAATTTAGAGTTGAGCCTAAGCTTATTTATGGGACTTATATGGGGTTCTCTCATCCCATACATCTCTGCTAAAGTAGCCTATTTTTCTTTCTTTCTATATATAGGTTTAGATGATTTTCTTTGAACCTGTAAATCCCCTATTTCAACAAGATTTACTTCTAATCCCTCCTCATGTTTATCACTATGAAACTTATTAGTAAGGTTCTCTTCTAGCAACTACGAAAATTGTTCTTGATGGCAGGTTGAAGGCTTTTCCTTAAGAACCCTCTTATACTTTCTCACTTGTACCCTTTCTACCATAGGAATCAAAACATGGTTTTCAATGCATTTTTCCGCATATGCCTTCTTTTTTTGGTAAGGAGAGGGGAGATTAATTGTTTTTGAATTTTAGTAATCTTGACAGGGTTGTAAACCTTTCTTTGTTTCTTTCTTTTACCGATTTTAGGCTTGGTAGAAGCTAACTCAACAAACCCTCCTCAAAAATAACAAATGCTCGTAAGTGCCACCAATTTTCCTTAGGTCATTAATCATTAAAAATATAATTAAACGAGGGGTGGAAGGAGGGAGAGGTATTTTTTTAATCCCAAGGGAATAATTATGGGAAAATTATCTTGGGGGCTTGGAAGAAAATCCAATAATTAGGTGGAGATGTACGATATTTTCTTAGGGATAACCTTAAAATCCATAAGGGGCATCAAAGATATATCTATCATAGGTGACTCATTCCTAATTATTTGACATCTTAGAAGAAAAAATCACTGAATTGATAATATGCCAAGTCTCATATTTGATCACATCATTAGTATTCTAAGATCTTTATCTAATTACTTTCCCTACCATATCCTTTGCGGTCTCAATAGTGATGTTGACCTTTTGTGCAACAAAGCTTGCCTCTTCGAAGAAGTACAAGTATAAATCAATGGAATCATTGACCAAACTATCATCCCCTAATTGATGTCTATGAAGTATATTTATTATCCCTCCTCTTCCCATGGATTTTAATTTTCTTGAAACTAAGTGAATCGGTGGAAATTTGTTCCCCTAATTCCCATACCTTCATTGCCCCCTCATTCCGCAATGTTTAATCATTGACATGATTAGAATATGAATTAATTAGCATCCTTAGAAATATGGTGACCTATACAATGATGGAAGGAATCGTCTTGTACCTAGAAACCTTCGCAACCTACAGGGCTCGAATACATGTAAATTTGAGGCATTTATTAGCATGAACCATGGCTCTCGTCATTCTTTACTCAACACCTACGAATATCATTTTAATTACCATCTATTGGATGTCATTACCATGGGATCTGAGGAATATTAGACAACAATGTGACATAGATACCACGGTGAGTAGGAAAATGTCTGATCAGGGAATGCAAGTTAATTGTTTGACTTTGGGAACTTGGCTTAGGGTAGGTGAGTCTTACTTGAAACTAAGTTAACCAGTGGAAATGTGTCCCCCAATACCCATACGTTCAGTTTCCAGTCATTCCTTAATGTTTAGTCATTGGTGTCATTAGACTATAGCTTATTTAGCTTCCTTAGAAATATGGTGACATTTACAATGATGGAAGGACTCCTCCCATACCTAGTAATCATGGTAATTGTTAGGAAACCAACTCACAAAAAGAGAGAAAAGATAGATCAACACCTTAGAACTTGGCCTCTTCGAGGGGGCAACCACATTTATATTACATAAGTGAACAATTCTTGGATGATACAAATGACTAAACCTCCCTTCTATATATAGTAGTCTAAGGGGTCATAATATAATCAAGCCGACATGACAGTAATAACATAAGGGCACAATAATAATAATAGTGTGTTTCTATGGGGCACACTAATAACAATATGGAGACAGTAGGGGCATAATAATAACAATAAGGGCTACAATGACAATAGTATTGGGGGAATCACTAGTATTATAGGGACCTAACATACCCCTCTCCTTCTGAAATGCATTGTCCTCAACTCTTGAGTAGTTCAGGATCCTTCTGTATAAAATTATCATCCTCCCATATGAAATCCTCAGCGGATAAGTTCTTCCACTTGATGAGATACTCCAAAATTGATCGATTTCATCGTTGTCGAGTTCTTTTTTCTGTGACTGCTTCTGGTTTCAATATGATTTTTCCTTCCTCGTCAAGTTCTGGAAATATTGTTTGAACTAGGAGCTTGTCACCAATAACCTTATTTAAACATGAAACATGGAAAACTGGGTGCACTTGGGAAGCTACAGGAAGCTCCAATTTGTATTCCATAATACCAATCTTTTGCAACACCTTCTATGGACCATAATACATTGGTAATATTTTATTATCCTTCTTAGCTTGCTTGAGGGAAATTCGTTTATATGGTTGTAGCCGTAGGAATACCCATTCACCTATATCAAAACTTCTTTCATTGTGATGTTGATCTGCCTATTGTTTCATTATATTCTGCACCAACGTGAGGTTATCCTTTAAGAGTTGGAGAACTTGTTGTTGATGCTCGATGTGTGTTCCACTACTTGAACATTATAATTTTCTCTTAAATATGATGTGATGGATGGTGGATGTTATCCATAAAGTTCCATAAATGGGGTTATTTTTGCTGCAGTATGGAAGAAAAATTTATACCACCATTCATCCAGAGGCAACCATTTGACCCATAGTGTTTGTTTATCAGATACAAAGCAATGAAGATATCCTTCCAAACATTTTTTTACTATCTCAGTTTTCCCATTAGATTGAGGATGATAAGATGAGCTACGAGCTAACTGAGTACCAAGACAAGAAAATAATTTTGTTTAAAAATTTCCAGTAAAAATGGGATCTTTGTCGCTTACAACAATCTTTGGGTTTCCATGTAGCTTTTGAATTGTTTCCATAAATGCAGTAGAAACTGTGCTAGCTTGAAATGGATACAATAATGCACAATAATGTGCATACTTAGTAAGTATGTCTACTACCACCATGATAACACTCTTTCGTTCGGACTTGGGTAAACCTGTGATAAAATCCATTGAAACTTCCTCCCAACATTGGCTTGGAATGGATAAAGGTTTTAATAGACATGGGGTCTTAATTGTTTCAACTTTATTTGGTAGGCAAACCAAACATTTTGCTACAAACCTTTGAATATATGATTTAAGGCCATCCCAAACAAAATTCCTTGTTAACCTTGTAGTAAGTTTTTAAAAATCCCGAGTGCCCTCCTAAGGGAGAAGTGTGCAATTCCATAAAATATTTTGTTTGAGTTGGGAATTCTTACATAGGTATAAGCGATATTTGTACCATAATGACTCATTTTTCCAGCTAAATGTATTAGATGTGCTGGGATATTGTTATAAATTGTGAATGAGTGCCCACACTTCTTCATCATTCTTCCATTAATCCCTTGCTTCATTTATCCAATTTGGTTGGATAATAGAAATGGCACACAGTAATGCTTCCACATCCTCATCCTTTCTTGAGAGTGCATCTGCCACAACATTTTTCTTCCCTCTTTTGTATATGATTTCAAAGTCATAACCCAACATCTTTTTGACCCATTTTTGTTGCTCTTCCGAGGATAATGTTTTTTCTAAAATTTATTTAAGACTGTCATGATCCATTTTTACCTTGAAGTGTCTTCCTATTAGGTAGGGTCACCATTTCTTAAGGAATGTAGTATTGCCAACATTTCCTTCTCATAAATAGGTTTGTGTAAATACTTTCCTTTGATTGGATGACTTTCAAAAGAAATGGGTCTTTGATCTTGCATTTAAAAATCACCAATTCCATTTCCTAAAGCATCACATTCCATAATAAAAGTTTTTGTGAAGTCTAGCATAGCTAAGACCGATGTTTGGCACATTACCTCTTTAAGATGTTCGAAGGCCTATGTTGCTTCTGGAGTCCATGAAAATGCATCTTTCTTCAATAATGTTGTTAGAGGTGCTTCTATTCTCCCAGAATTCTTAACAAACTTACGATAATATCCTGTCAACCTGAGAAATCCTCACCGATGCTTTATGGATGTCAGGATTTTCCATTCCTTAATGGCTTTAATTTTTCTAGCATCTACCTGAACACCTTCATGAGATACAATATGACCCAGATATTCCACATCTTGTACTCCAAAGAAACATTTGGAGTCTTTTGCATATAATTGTTTCTCCTCCAATAGTTTGAGCACCCTGTTAACATGTTCAACATGATCCTTCCAAGACTTGTTCTAGATTAGTATATCATCAAAAAATATTAATACAAAGTTTCTAAGGAAGGGTTTGAAATTGGAATTTATCAAACCTTGAAACGTAGAAGGTACATTGGTAAGGGCAAAAGGCATGACAAAAAATTCATAATGACCCTTATGAGTTCTAAATGTTGTTTTTAGAATGTCTTCAATCTTAATTTTGATTTGATGATATCATGAACGAAGATCCAACTTGGTGAAGCAAATTGATCCATGCAATTCATCCAATAATTCGTCAATGACAGGAATGGGAAATTTATCTTTAATAGTGAACTTGTTGAGCTCCCTATAATCTGGACATATGCACCATGATCCATCCTTCTTGTTAACCAATACTACTGGAGCAGAGAAAGAAATTTAACTAGGTTGAATTATACCAGCCTCTAGCATTGCTGCAACCATATGTTCAATTTCACTTTTTTGGGCATAGGGATATTTGTACAGCATAATGTTTGGAGGAACACTTCCTGTACTCAAATGAATAGCATGATCATGATCATGAATAGGTGGGAGGCCTTTGTGAGTCCCAAATACCTTGGAATAATTGTCCAAGACTTTTTGGAGATATGGAGAAATAGATGATTTCGGTATGGGAACCTCTAGCAAACATAATTGTGCAATTACAACTCATTGTTCCTTCTTTAGAAGCTTTTCCATACCATTAGAGCTGATTATCTTTCCCAGTTTCTCTGCAATACCCCTTAATTCAACTTCGTTTCCTTCCGCACAAAATTTCATCAAAATTTCTCGAAAATTAAAAGCTATTTTAGCCATTGGATTCTTAGTACAACATCAGCACCACCCATTGGAATGGAAATAATTGGGCTATTCAATACATATTTTCCCATGGATAGCTTGATATTATGGCACTGTCCAGAGCAATTTATGGTTCCTCCACTTGCAACCATCACTTGACACTCTGGTGCTGGATATAGGAAGCAATTCAATTCCTTGGCTATCTTACAATGAATAAAAGTAAGGGTACTTCGTGAATCAATCAACACTACTACCTTTTTCTTCTTGATATGTCCTTCTATCTTGATAGTTTGAAGAGTGGTAATTCTGTCCAATTCATTACAAGATATGGTCAGATTCATTTCTTCTTTATCTAGCATTTTTTCCGGGAGTATATCTTCTTCTTTGACATTTCTTGTTCATCTTCTTCCTCCTCTTCACAATCTATGTAGAAAAATTTCTTCTCATCACACTTATGACCTTTAGTGTATTTGCTATCACATCTGTAACAAAGCCCTTTTGCTATTTTTTCTTCCAATTGTTGTGGTGTCAACCTTGTAGGTTGTGGAAGGCTAGGGGCAACAACACTTCCATCTTTATAGTTGTGAGTGATAGGTTTCCTGGTTTCCATAATTTTGCTCTCCATTTTTCTTGCTAACCTGAATGCCTTCTCCAATGAATCAGGTTCCCAAAGGCGAACCTCATGTTGGATATTATCCTTTAAAGTCCCTATGAACACATCAATACTATGCTCCTCTGGAATATCTTTTACCCTTGTGTTCAATTTTTGGAAGTCCTCAATGTGCTCCATCATTGAACCCTTTTGTTTTGATACTTATCAATTTGCTAAAAAAGGTGTTTCTTTTTGTATCCTCATAATGTGATATCAATTCTTCTGTAAAAATTGCCCAAGTGACATTTTGTTTACAAGAGCAAAGCCATCGCTACCATACAAACTGATTTGGTACCAAATATAAAGTTGCAATACGTACCTTTTGTGTGTTTTGCACATTATGCAGATCGAAAAATTGCTCCATCTGTAGTATCCATGTTTCTGGATCCTTGCAATCAAACTTCCTCATATTGATTTTTGGAGCATGGTGGGTGTTCAATCCAATATTAGAGTCTATGAAATCATGATTAGAATTTCTTTTGTTCTCATCATGAATTTCGTTTACTACCCTTTCACCATTAGTAACCATTTCTTGTAGTAACTTATTCAAATTTATCTTCAATTCTTCCATCTTAGCGTCCATGCCATTCATCTTAGTTTCCATTCCATCCATCTAACTTTCAGTTACCTTTTGTGAGACATAAATTTTTTGTACTTGGTCTTGTAATTTTTATATATCATGTTGCATTTCTTCCTCTTCTTCACGAGTCATGCTAGAGCTTTCAGGTTTCTTACTAGGTGTTTCCATTTTCTTTTTTCGAGGCACCAACTAATGCTAATAATTCTTCACTATTCCATTTGAATTCCTTAAAACTATTTTTTCAAACCAATCTTATGAAAAATAAAAAATAAAAATTACACACCTTTTTTTTTCACTTTGTAAGAGCTCGATATTGAATCTGTTGTATCTTTGTAACTGTGGATCTCGAATATCTAAAATCGTGTCCTGCAATCGCCATTTGAGTCCTATTTCTAACCCCACAAGCCTAATCAAGATTGGATTCTCCAAGGAAGATTTATACCAAATCTCCTACACTGACCTAATTATAGACTAGTTCAGTAGAGCGAACTTGTACAAAGTACCATGCGTCTCTGTTTCGACCTTAGTACCTGAAACTGATATACATAAAACTAAAGGCCTCCCTCTCTTTGAAACTTCATATGAAATTTCAATCTGATGCTCATAACAAAAGTTATGACGATTTTCCCCACATCACCTATTTTGAAGGTAATTCAGGAGTCTACACAAACCCTAACTTCCTCACATCATATCTCGGAAAATATAGCGAAAACAACTAAAAAATTTGGACCCAACGTTCAAAACGATTTCAGCTCAAATTTGTTTTTTTTTTTTTTCTTTTGAAACATCACAAAAAAAATTATAATGAAAATTCCACAATGACCTATTTGAAGCAGTGAAACCCTAGAATCCAAAGCTCTGATACCAAATGTTAGGAAACCAGGTCACAAAAAGATAGAAAAGATAGATCAATGCCTTAGAATTTACTCTCTTCGAGGGGGAAACCTCCTTTACATTACACAAATGAGCAATTCTTGGATGATAGAAATGACTAAACCTCCCTTCTATATATAGGGGTCTAAGGGGTCATAATATAATCAAGCCGACAATAACAACATAAGGGCACAACAATAACAATAGTGGGTTTCTATGGGGCACACTAATAACAATATGGGGACAATAGGGGCAAAATAATAATAGTAATGGATACAATGACAATAGTAATAGGGGAATCACTAGTATTGTAGGGACCTAATAGTATCCTATAGGGCTTGAATACATGGAAATGTGTGGAATTCATTGGCATTAACCATGGCTCTAGTCATCCTTCACTCAACATCTACAACTCTCATTTTAATTACCTTCTCCAGTGTTCCATTCGCATGAGATCTGAGGAAAATTAGATAGGGGAGTGTCGCGGATACCATGGAAAGCCAAGAAAATTTCTCTTCAGGGAATGAGAAGGTAATTGTCGGGATTTGGGAACCTAGCTTAGGTGTGGCGAGTCTGTAGTCAAACATGGATTTGTTCTTTAGAATGGATTTGCTCACATTCCATGCATTTTCAAACTTGAACCCCGGAGCCCCTCAACGTGAGCATCCCAATAGCAATATCTTCATAGCACATTATCAACAATCTAAAAAAAAAACATCAATCAATGAATCGAAGTCGACTGACAACTCTCTGTCATATCCACACACCATCCTCAACTCTCATAGCCTCAATACATTAGCTACAAATAATCTAGATGCAAAATCTCAATGATACAATATGAATAACCATATAAGAACATGATAAATTACTACAACCATGTATATCAATTCTATGACCCTACAAACACACTTAAATCAATCACATAAGCAAGGATGTATTCTCTCCTCATCTCACCTTCCATTAAGCTCTAAACCTCTGAAATAGTAACATGTTTTAAACTTTTTTCATATATCAAGCAATGACCAACACATTTTTTCTCATATTTTCCTTTACTACTGCTACTACAAATTTTGTCATTAACAACAAATCAAACTATACCACTCAATCACCAATATTTGCCTCTCCATGCATCTTTCTACACTTTAAACACTATCATTTACCTCTAAATATTCTTCTATTGTATGAAATCGACCTCTTGGCTCTACAAAGACCTCGGCTCTCCAATATGTGCACTGTGTAACCCCAAAAATGATGGAGCTTCTCATTTGTTTAGCAAAAATTCTCCATCTTCTCCATTACTCACTTGGCTAATGCGTTCACACTTCAAACACTTGTTTCTATTGTTGATTAAGTGAATAGAATATTCTTCATAAAATTTCAAGTAATTAGTTTGGATTATATTTGAAATAACTCATATGTGTCAGGAATCCAAAGGAATTTCTAGTCAAAACCATAACAGCACAAACAATTATTCTAGTTTTGGGTTGTAACCACATGGATAAACCTTGTTCCATGTAGTT
Organism: Pinus taeda; assembly: GCA_000404065.3. Taxonomy (NCBI): domain Eukaryota; kingdom Viridiplantae; phylum Streptophyta; class Pinopsida; order Pinales; family Pinaceae; genus Pinus; species Pinus taeda. The sequence goes on from APFE030916021.1 coordinate 55,179, forward strand.
GGAGCCATTGAACCACATGCACAAGATTAGCTCCATGCAGTTAGGGCAGAGGATGTCCAAAACCCAATAATTTCAACTTAGAACTACCTCCAACTTCTTGATCAACATCTATTTTTAAAGCTTGTCCAAGACATTAGAAGCCTAAAAACAAAATCTTCAACCTTTGTTATCATCATCAAGGCATCCTCAACTAGTCATATGCAACATCTCATAGTATGCACTTCAACACCTTGTTCTGCAACACCATTTGCAACTCATCTTCATATATGAGAAGTGGACAATAGGAAAACTTTGAAACATTATTCCATACTGCTGGAACTCCCTTGAAATTAACAAGAACATCAACAAAACATCAAAATCACTACATCAATAAGATGACCATACCACTACATGGATCATGATGACTTACCGGGCCAACCACCTACGCATGAGCTCAAATCTAGTAGAAAATGACACATCTGCATCATGTGAACCACCATGAGGTTGACATCAATGCAAACCAATAGAACTACACCACATCATTTATGCCAACAACAAGTTCAAGTCTAGATAAATGTATTTCAGAGTAATCTCATCATTAGGATTTGGTCAATGTTTCGAACTAACTAATGTGGTTCATCCTCAAGAAAGAGGTGGGCATGTCGTTTTTCACTACTGGGTATGAATTCACCACTTATTCAACATTCCTTTTAGTTCCCATGGCTAGTTAAACTAACCATGACCTTTCATGTTCTATCTTATGTAGTGCACTCTTCTCTACAATTGGTGGACTTACATAACTAAAATTAGAACCAAGGTTTAACATAATTCAAACATGTTATTTATTAACCATACCTTCCATCTCAATCATTGATCAATGATTATTGACCTACCTATTTTCTAACATGGCATAATGTTTTGGAACATTTCAAGCCATATATTTCATTGTCTCTACTTCTTCCGCATTATACGACCTTGCGTCACTTTGCTCTCACTGTGGACATTATCTCTACCTATGGTTTTCTCTGCAAGTCTAATAATTGACATGTTATATGTCAATAGTCTTATGTCTCTACGGGGTTTGATAGGTATTTCAACATTACTTCTTCCTGATTCAGGCCTTTCAACTCTTTTTCCTTTTCTTTTAAATTTGGGCTTCCCCTTTGCCTTCCAATTAGTATGGAACTTAATCTTATGCATGGATTGTTCATATAAGTACCTCATTTTTTGAATGTTATCCTCCAATGTATTTGGCTCATCAAACCATGTTAGTTCCCTCGATTCCTATCGAAATCCATTGGGATACCTCTAGATTTTCACCTTCTCATCCTTAATGTAAGGCATATACCTCACCGACTCTAAGAAATTGTTGGTGAATTCGTCAACTATCAAGTGCCCTAATTTATGCTCATATAATTCTTTCACCTTGATATCATAATAACTTTCAAATATGTGTTTTTTCTAAAAGTACCTCTCAAACCTTCTCCCACACAACGCTTTCACTCTTATGTTCTTGAATTTTTTGAGGTCTTCACACCAAATATTAGGTTTACCTTTCAAGCTAAAAATGACTACTATTTCCTTCATATTGTCAAAGTAATCATGTACTTGGATGTACTTCTAGATTCATTATATCCATGCTTCCACTTCCTAAATCGTCTTCAACTCTCCATCAAATATAGGTGGTTTTTCCTTCTTTAATTCTTTTGGCATCAAATCATTCTCTTTTCTTTTCTGTTGGTAACGTCTCTTAGTTGCAACACTAGACAATTTCTCATAACTACATGTCCTGATCTGAAAATGAGATCTTAGATTAATATTAAGGTATTGCATACTCATTTGCAGGACTTGCCTATATTACTTATTACTTAGTGCAACGGATTCAAAATATTTTGAATAATATAGACAATGAGCAGTTAGAGAAACATAATACAAACACACACATAACACAGTAAATAATCAAGGAGTTCACCCAAAACTCTTGGGCTACATCTCCTGGTCCAACTTTCAGTGGTGACCTCTCTATTATGTCTTGAAGAGAAGATTTTTTATAGATGTGATCTCAACTTGAGTATCACCACAATAGGAACAAACAACAGGGTTTTTCTTGAATCTGTCAAGCCCTTCTGAGTACACAGACTCTCCCTCTCGCTCTATGTCTCTATTTCTTCTCTGTCTTAGCATTGCCTGTCCCTGTTTCTTTCACTGAATGGCTCTTCAGCCTACTGCACTTGTCTATTCGTTTCCCCCTTCGGGCTCCTTGGCTTCCGACCTTTTCCCACTCAAATCCCCTTTGAGCGTTAACCAATCATGGTGTAATGTCTTCAGGTATGGTGGCCACGTATTATTAAATAGACAAGACCATCAGCATGTTTGAAATCCCAAAACAGTCCTTCTCTATTTACACAGAGAAATACACTGAAAACACATGAAAACTCTTTCTATCAGACTTCAAGAATCATCGAATCCACCTTGTAATCCTTTCACATCCACCATTGGTTGCTATCACAATTCCACCATTGATCTAGGTGATGTTTGATCTAATGGTTGATATTTATCTTCGGGTGGCTTATGCGTACGGGGATTACCCATCCGAAAAGGTAGTTTTCCCTCTCCTTCACCAAGCCACGTGTCGGCTAGTGTATGGGCTCAGGTGGAGCCCGTCCAATACCACTTACCACCCAAGGCCCGCTCCAAATCCCACTCATTACGGAACTCAAAATATATGTCGCTGCATGTATAAACCCTTTGAGTCCATTTTATCACTCCAGGCGCATTTCATTTGTATTTCGTTTATTTAACGAGAATGCAAATTTACATAGAAAAACCCTTTTTTTCCAGAACTCAAAATATATATATTCACATCCATAAAACTCATCGGGTCCAAGTTTATCGAATGTCGCACTTTGTATCACCCCACTCCTTTGTATCACTATGATGTGATATTGCTATGTGATATATCGCAATTACATATCACATGGTCTTCGGGCCCCCTGTAAGTTCTTTTGTGTGTGTATTAGCGATGTGATAGTGTGAGTAGATCTAGACCGTTGATCTACACACTTGATCAAAGGCCCTTGTTTAATTGTGATTTCCCATAAGACCACCTTCGATGGACTCTGCTTTCCACCTCTGATTGCAATATGTCGATTAGATCAGGACCGTTTATCAGCCAGATCTGAAGGCTCATGTGCGATGTTTCTTAACCTTCCGCTTAACATCTATTTTCGCCATTTCTTCATGTTTTTCCCTTGTGATATTGTTTTCCGTCATTCTTGAAGGTTTATCCTTTGCGATAGTTTTTAAGTATTGAAAGACTTAGAGGGTTTTAGGATCCATTTTGGATCACGCCTTCCCACTGAAAAAGATTTTGGACCACCAAAAATTGGTTTTTAAGCATCGATCTTGTGAGGATACAACTTCCTCACTTGGCCAATTTCTATCCATTGTGCACTGTTTGGTTTTGAACCTTTGAGTCTGATTCTCAGGTACTCAACATCCCCTCTGCGCGTAGTTCTCACCTTCGTGTCCAGAACTGTGTCCTCCTGCAACTCATTGAGATATTCAGGCAACAAATCATCAATAGAAGGCAACTGACTTTTCTCTTCAGGATCTTCAGTCATTGAAGGTACATACAGTCTCAAGTTCTCTGCATTAATGACTGAATAGATATGCATATAAGCTGGAAAATCAAGGTGAAAATCATTTTCACCAAATTTCTCAATTATCTTGAAAGGCCCATACCTTATTGGTTTTACCTTCTTACCTTCACCTTGCATTCTGTCTTTGCTGATGTATAGCCAGACTTCATCACCAACTTGGAAGCTATGCTCAATTCGACGCTTGTCATGCCTTGCCTTGTATTTGGCCTGGCTTCTTTCTAGCTATTCCTGCACTGCCTGGTGAATTTATTGGATCTCTTCAATGAACTTGGTTGCTTTGTCCACATCACTATGTCCATCATAAGCTATGTCTTTACTAAAGACAAAATCCAAGGGAGTTTTTGGTATAAAACCAAAACAATTTTCAAAAGGAGATCTTTGAGTAGAAGATTTCTTGGCACGGTTGTAAGCATGTTACACATAACACAAATGTTTTTCCCAAAGCTTGGGATGCTTGCTGCAATAGCCTTTGAGCAACTGGATCATTGTCCTTTTGACCACCTCTGTTTGACCATCTGTTTGTGGATAAATGTTGTGCTCTTCTTCAATCTGGTGTCCATCAACTCCCATAGACTTGACCAAAACATCCCAACAAATCAAGAATCTCAATCAGATACAATAGAAGTGGGTAACCCAAAATGAACCCATACATGTTGAAAGAACAACTTCGTTGTTTGTTCAGCTGTAACCTGCTTGTTACAAGGTATCAAAAGACACATTTTGTTGAACATATCCACAATAACATATAAATAATCATAACCTTTTCTAAATTTTGGCAGTCCCCCAACAAAGTCCATGGAAACAGTTTCCCAAGGACGAGAAGGAACTAGAAGTGGGGTGTAGAAGCCTAATTTTCTATTACTGGGATTGCTTTTAGCACACATACTACACCCTTTAATATATCTGGAAATTGTTTCATGCATTCTTGGCCAATAACAGAACCTTTGCAACTATTTTACTTAGACCAAAATGACCTAATATGAGAGAAGTATTTGCTTCTCGGATTATGTTAACTATTTTAGTTTGTTGAATGCATAACTTTCCCAAATGATATAAGAGTGGGTCCTTAACATAATAATCGAATTCTTCTACTTGCTTTACATGACTTTAAGTTGCATATACATCCTTAAATTCTACATCTTGAGCATATTATTCAATGTAACTGTCATGCATTACTGAGTTATCCTTAAGTTTAGTAGATGTAGTTATGATTGGTCTTGATAGCATATCTGAAGCCTTATTGTGTATGCCTTTCTTAGATCTGATGACAAGATGAAATTACTGTAGAAACCCATCCACCTATAACATCTTGATTTCTGCAATTTAGTGTGTGAGTGCAAACATTGAAGTGGTTGATGATTTGTATGTATGATTGTTTCTTTGCCCATTAGGTAATGTTTCAAATTTTTCACACTCTACACTAATGCATACAATTCTTTATCATATGTGGGATAATTAACTACTGTAGAATTAAATGTCTTAGAATGATAGCATTTGGGTTTACCATGCTGCATCAACACTGCTCCCATGGCATACTCACTGCCATTTGTTTCAATCTCAAATGGTCATTGAAGCTCTGGCAATGCTAGTAGTAGTGCTGTTCTAATTTTTTCTTTCAAGGTGTTGAAGGATTTCTATTGTTTTCCTCCCCACTGAAACACCTTGTTCAATCCTGTTAAAGCATGTAAGGGAGCTGCAATCAAGGAAAAGTTAGTAATAAACATTCTCCAATATTGTGGTGCTCTTAGGAAACTCCTAACTTTTGCAGCAGATTTGGGTTTAGGCCAGTTCACAATGGCTTCAACCTTAGAGGGATCTATCTTCAATTCACCACCCCCTACAATATGACCCAAATAATTTAAATATGTTTTGCCAAATTCACATTTTGATAACTTCACACAGAGATTTTCTCTTTTCAAAACATCTAAGGTATGCTTTACATGCTTCAAATGTTCTTCCCATTTTTTACTGGAAACAAGAATGTCATCTAAATATACAATTACAAAATCATCAATAAAAGGTTTGAGTACATCATTCATAACTCTCATGAAAGTGGCAAGAGCATTACTTAAGCAAAAAGGAATAACCAGCCATTCATACAACCCTTGCTTTGTCTTGAAAGCAATCTTCCATGCATCCTGTTCTGCAACTCTAACCTAATGATAGCCACTACGCAAGTCTAACTTGGAAAAATAAACTGCTTCTTTTAACTGATCTAATAGATCATCAATGTGAGGAAGAGGATAACGATTCTTGATAGTTATTTTATCTAGTGCTCTATAATAAATGCACATCCTCCATGAACCATCTTTCTTTCTCACCAGTACGATTGGAGATCCACATGGTGATGTGCTCAGTCTTATGAACCCTTTATCGGGTAGCTCCTGTACCTGATTCTTGATCTCTACATTCGTTAAAGCGGATAACCTATTATACCTGTGGCTATGACTGTTGTCTCATCACCTGAGTCTGACCCCAAGTCTTTCTGAATAACATCAACAATCTTCTTCTTCTTACCACTAAACTTCTTAGGTTTCAGCTCCAAATGCCAAGACCAGTAGTGTTCATCATTGTGTCCATCCTTCTTTCAGTGAGTGCATGAAGGTTTGTCCTTTTGTAAAACATTTTTCTTCCTCTCCTTCCATTTCAACTTCTTCTTTTCCTTGTTCTTGCTTGCAAAGGGTTTTGATGATCCCCCAACCTTTGGGTTCACATTCTTGACTCTAGCTTCTAGATGCGTAGCCTAAATTGATACAACATCTAGGCTATGGGATTAAACATGAGAATGGTGTGCTTCAAATAGCTATGAAGACCACCTATATACTTCAACAAAGTTTCAGATGAGTCTAGAGATATGCCTAGAGTTAAATATTTTTTTCTAAATTCCTGGGTATAACTTTGTACACTTTGGCCCTTTAATTGGTGAAGATTTTTCCAACTCATCTTGCCTACTGCATATAAGCTAGAGGATAAAATTGTTTTTTGATGGCAGAAATAGATTCATTCTAGGTAGAAACAATTTTACCATGTCTCTTCAGATCAGCTTGTGTCTTGCCTTCCCACCACACTAGTGTAGTTCCTCCAAGGTGAAGGCTAGCTAGCTGAATCTTTCTCCTTTCTGAATCAATGTTCAAAACCCTACAATATACATCAATCTATCTAATCCAGTTATCTAGCTTTTATGCATTTAGTTCTCAATCATAAATTGGCAAATCAAACTTTACATCTAATTTAATCAAACATGTTTTCTTCTTTTTCTTTTCAGGGCTAGGAGATGAAGATGATGGAGGTGATGGTGGAGGAGATTAGGGAGGAGGCTTCTCCCCTTTCCCTTTGCCCTCTAGGGGGCATCTAGAGAAGGTTCCTCTTCTCCTTTTTTTTTGGGTGTTGAAGTGCTTTCACCTCAACCCTTCTTAAATTCTCGATAGATCTCTTCCACCATGTCTCGCATGGCCATAAAATTGTTCGTGAACTGAGATTCTGATTCAAATGGGACTTCTCCAGCCATTCTGCTCTGAGAATAGACTCTTCTAATCTCTGGATTAGCCTCAACAAGTTCTCCTTCTCCTAGTTTGAGATTTGACCTAGTTAGCATTCAAAATCCAGCACAAGCTTGTCTAACATTAGCAAACCTAAAGCTCTGATACCACTTGATTTGAAAATGAGATCTTCGATTAATATTAAGGTATTACAGACTCATGTGTAGGACTTGCCTATATTTCTTAGTGCAATGGATAGAAAAGATTGTGAATAATATAAACAATGAGCAGTTAGAGAAACATAACAGACACACACACATAGCACAATAAATAATCAAGGAGTTCACCCAAAACTTTTGGGCTATGTCTCTTGGTCCAAATTTTAGTGGTGACCTCTCTATTATTTCTTCAAGAGTATATTTTTTATAGATGTGAGCTTAAATTGAGTCTCACCACAACAAGAACAAACAACAGGGTTTTGTTTGAATCCCTCAAGCCTTTTTGAGTACAGAGACTCTCCCTCTCACTCTTTATCTCTGTTTCTTCTTTTTCTCAGCACTACCTATACTTGTTTCTATCACTGATTGGATTTTAAGCCTATTGATGCTAAGCGTCTATTTGTCTCCCCCTTTGGGCTCTATGGCTTCTAGTCTCTGTCCGCTCAAATAACCTTTGAGCATTAACCAATCATGGTGTAACATCTTCAGGTATTGTGACCACCTGTTATTAAATGGACGGGACCATCGGCACATTTGAAATCCCAAACCAGTCGTTCTCTATTTACACAGAGAAATACACTAAACACATGTGAAACTGTTTTTATAGGACTTCAAAAATCAAAGAATCTGCCCTGTAATCCTTTCGGATCCCCCTTTGGTCACTATCGTAAGTCCACCATTGATCTAGGTGATCTTTGATCCAATGGTTGATAATCATCTTTAGGCAGCCTATGCGTATGGGGATTACCTTCCCGGAAAGGCAGTTTTCTCTCTCCAGCACCAAGCCACATGTCAGCGAGTGTATCGGTTCAGGCGGAGCCCATCCAATACCACTTAACACTTGAATCCCGCCCGAAATCCCGCTTATTACAAAACTCAAAATATATTTCGCTACATGTATAAACCTTTCGAGTCTGTTTTATAGCTCCAAGAGAATTTCCTTTGTATTTGTTTATTTAACGAGAATGCAAATTTACATAGAAAAACCATTTTTGTTTGGAACTCAAAATCTCTATATTTGCATCCATAAAAGACACTCGGTCCGAAATTATCACATGTCTCACTTTATATCGCCCCGCTCCTTTGTATCACTGTGATGCGATATTGCGATGTGATATATCACAATCGCATATCGCATGGCCTTTGGGTCCCTGGTATGTCCTTCTATGTGTGTGTTAGCAATGCGATAGCATCAGTAGATCTGGATCGTTGATCTGTGCACTTGATCAACAACCATTATTTAATCACACTAATCACTATCATGATTTCCCATTAGTCCACCTCCAATGGACTCTGCTTTCCACCTCCGATTGCGATATGTAGATTAGATTTGGATCGTTGATCGACCGGATATGACGGCTTCTATGTGATGTTGCTTAAGCCTCCACTTAACTTTGTTTTCGCATTTCTTCATGTTTTTCCCTTGCGATAGTGTTTTTCACCATTCTTGAAGGTTTATCCTTTGCAATAGTTTTTAAGTATTAAAAGACTTAGAGGGTTTTAGGATCGATTTTGGATCATGTCCTCCTATTTCACGTAATCAGTGTAGTTTCAACTCTCACTACATATTCATTTTTCTTCCAATGCCTTTCCTTAGATCTTCTTCTTTCTACAACATCATTCCTCAATTCATGCTTTCTAATTCTTGATGGACTTTACTTCTATTTATACCTTCCTAGGTAACTAGCAACTAGGTCATGTTTCTTTTATATTTACAAAAATGACAAGTTCTATGCTATAATTCCAATTACTTCTTCTTTTCTCTCCTAATCTTTGAAATCTTCTTATTTTCAACCTTAAATCTTCTTAGCTTATCTCATAAACTTCTAACGGTTTCCATCCAATCAAGGGAGTCTTCCTCTCTTCTTTTCCACTAACTCTTCCACATGATCATGTTAAGATCTGTCAATGTTGTAATGTAGCATTATTCTTCTCATTCCTTTACCTTCTCGAAATTATTTGGTGTCTCCCTAGGCATTGTTACACACACATAATTGTTAACCAACAAAAATGCAATTAAAGATATTCACCCATCACCTTGGTTCATCTACAATAAACATGTTGGTGTTAGGTTATTTGTAACATCAAATTTTTGGGTTAGTACTGCCACTAAAAAATAAGAACTAACATATCAGAATATTCCATTTTTATCATTTCACAAGTTTAATATAAATACATGTATACATCGCACAAATTACAATCAACACAATTGCACAAAATAAAAAATCATCCTTGTAAATAACACAGGGTGTGTTATTCCACATTGTAATGGGGATAAAATATGTCTTCTTAGGCGCATTTATTCTAGGTGTAGAGGTTGGGAGCTATATTACAACGCTAAAATCCTTCCTCCCACTCCGTTGGGCTTATAAGGTTGATGGGAGATGTTACCTTCAACTAATCTAACCTCCATGGTCTCTCTATGGAAATGGGATTTAAAAATTTCCCTCTCTTGCAAATTTTTCATAATTATCTTTGCATCACCATGATTTACCTTGTTAAGAGCTATCCAAAGATATTAATTACACGTAAGTCTAACCTCTAGATTGAAAGTTTTGGGCCATAAATATTACCCCAATAAACTCATGCCCCATCATTAAGTGTTTCCATTTGGTACCCTCGTGTAGCACAAGTGGCCCTGCAACATCATTTATGATTCCTACATGGAATCTGCATTGTCTCAAGGAGACTTTTTTGGCCCTTTTCATGTATGTCTTACTCGCAACTCCCACTAGCCTAGCATCTTTAGCATCATTCATAATTTTCATTATGTCTAGTCATAGGGGTTATTCGAGTGCACATCCATGTGTGCTTCATTGGGGGAGAAATACCATACTACTATGGTTGATATTGGGGGATATATATTGAGGAAAAAATGACATAATATATTGAGCATATATTAGGGTGTACAGGGATTTTATATTGGCAGGTATAAAAGAAAGATCTCAAAATTAATGAAAAAATATAAAGGGGCATAAAAATGCTAATGAAAAAATGGATACCTACAATATCTAGTGAAAGTATGGGATTTTTTTAATTGGAAAGGTGTATTGGATTTGTATTGGTAGGGGGTTAAATAATGTAATTTTCAGAGGTATTTTCCAATATGTTGTAAAATTTGATGTTTTATTTAGTATGCCTAAATGTATGTGATATGTCATAGGTTCATTGAGAGAATCACCCATGTGCACACCATGTTTGCACCTTGGAAAACCTCATTGAACCCCATATTCCCACATCTTCTTGAGCTCATCTGGATAGCCCCACATATAGCACCTCAAACATTTATGTCTGGTCTTTGTCATGGATAGCTCGAACTCCCAGACGCAACCACCACTTAACAATGTATTTGGCCTCATGTCAAATGTTCACCCAATGAGACCCACTTTTTATTTCATACAACATCTAGTTTGCAATAAAGTTGGATTTCATATTTAGGCACCCAAATGGGCCCCACCATGGATTTAACCATTTTTACTTGCTCTCTACTATAGTTATCCAAACTAATCCAAATCTAGCACTTCCACAAAAGTGCACACAGTAGAGGGATTTTGAGGTCTAAAATGGGCCTCCTAAGTAACATTATAAAATGATAGTGGAAATAAATAAATAAGATTAGATTACCACATTAAGTTTTGGAGAAAAAAGGAAAACTACTTTTTTAACTGATATTTTTCAACTGATCTCTCTACGATTTTACTCAAATTTTGACTAGGAGCACTCATTGCATGCATAATTTAATTTTTCATCAAGCGATCACTCATGTTGCATACTTTTGATGGATCCTACTACATAAAAAAATGTAAAATACATGAGAAAACATCATTGCAATCACATTTTTCATGTATTTCACATTTTTTGAGTGGTAGGGTCCATTGAAATTATGCAACATGGGTACTCCTTACATGAAAAATTTAATTCCACATCCAACAAGTGCTCCCACTCGAAATTTGAGTAAAATTGTAGGGGGATAAGTAGAAAATACGAGTTGAAAATCTAGCTTTCTTAATTTTTATGTTTTTATATTTTTGGATTTTTAATAAAAAATTGTGAATCATCCCCCATGGTTGAAATCATCATATTGAATTATATTGGTTCTTATAAAGTTGTTTTTTTTGTCATTTTCCCTTTGAGGCCCACTTTTGAACTCAAAATTTCTGTAATGAGCACAAAGGCCTCGATGTTCGAACTCGCGAACACATCCACCAACCTGAAAAGCATTTCCATCCTCTATACAATTCATGTTGAAGACTTCTATGATGTAGATACAAGTCTCATACTTTATGACGCTTACACTTAGAACTTTTAGGATTTCAAGGAATTTACACTTGCCTTGAGGCATAGTGTTACTTAGAACAATAACATTCATATTAGTTAAAATCCCATTACATTTTAACATTTTAGTTATCAATACTAGCCATAATCCATCATTATAGCTATCGACGTGCCCACTAACCTACACAAAAAGAAGACAAATCATGGCTATATTACTTTGCAACTCAATGCATTAGTAGCAGCATTACCCACCCCAAAGTTTGTATTTCACATTATTATTAGAGCTAGTTATAGATCATACGTTGCAGCATAAAGAAAATCAATAGTCCTAATAAGTCAAGAATACATGGCCATGTCAAGTAATGAAATCTATACATTATAAAAACTAATTGAACATATCTAGTATTCATACAAGACCATATAAATAACTTTGCATTTTAGGAAGACATTGACAACAATGGCTATACACTGCCCTTTAAAACCATCAGAACATTCACATAACCATCTTATTGTAATAACTAGGTGCAACATATTCCTCAATAAAAATACTAATACTTTCATTTTCATAAACATAATAACCTCAAGTGTTATCAATTCTGCACATAAGTACACGTAAATACACTTATTTGTATAACTTGAATGACTATAAATTGAAATAGGGAAGTCGAATCTCTTCTCAACCATAGACTAGCTACACAAAAATATTTGTTGCAGCTAGGCAACACCATGCCGGATTCAAATTTCGAGGAGACAAGTGCTCAAGTGATATTCACACTAGTCTAACTAATCAAATCACATGGGAATCTAATGCACACATTGCCTCCACCTGAAAAGCAAGAGTGAAAAGTACATAGTTTATCACCCACTAAACACTTCAAGGATCTAGAGAACACGTTGTTCCACCTACAAGATTTTGTAGGAGTATAGAACACATAGTGGCTCCACCAATAAAAAATGGTAGGACTCTAAAGCCCATAGTGTCTCCACGTGATTCATAATATACGAATCTATAGCCCTCAATTCCTCCATCTATGTATTGTAGGAATCCAACTTACATCATGTCTTTATCTTCTAGTTTTCATGGGAATATAGAGTGCACCCTCAAGGTATCCACCTTTGAAAAAACCACAAGGATTCCTAGAGTGCCCAACATCTCCATGCACAAAGTAGAAATCTAGTGTCCTGTGACTTCACATCCTCAACCCAAAAAAATTATATTTATACCACACTCCTCAGTGTGCTTCTAATATCTCACATACATTAAGATTTCTCACGCCTTCTCTTCAACAATTTCTCCTTGAATTCTCCTACCCTCTATGCATTTTAAAGTGTCTACTCTCTTCATATCATCCCTTATAACCAAGCATCTGCAAGTTGACCCGCCCACCCCCAACATCATCTCTTGTCAAGCCTTTTGCTTCTTCTCCTCTCTTTATATGTTGATCACATCAATGCAGTCCATAAGATCAAGAACTGTATAGTTTGTCCTTTTCTTAGGAATTCAAAATATTCTTTAATTATTGAAACTACAAGGCCATAATTTATTGATGGAGATAGGTGATAAAATCACTGTAGTCATTTATATTTATAAGCAACTCCTCCTCCCCATATCTTGGAATATCTGTCCACTCCTCTAGCCTAGGCATTATGCTACATTTCCATAATATTTATGTGAATTACAATTCATAGTGAAATTTACAAGAGGGGTTAAAAAAGGTGTATCCAAAGCACCCAAAGCATAAGTTTTTTTGGGTAATGGATAACCTAGAGATATCGCTGCCACATGCTCCAACATGGAGATCATTGAAAAATGTTCAGCCTGTTCACGAGTTAGCCATAAATGTAACACCAAATCAACCCTGTGGTAATAAAGGGTATCATCTATGATGGGATATTTTTTTATTTTGTGGCAAGTGCATCAAAAATCATCATGGAAAAAATAAGTCCGAAACTTTCGAGCTTCGAAATAGAGTAGGATATCCCCATACCAAGGATCAAGCATCCTAATGAGTAATACAGATTCATCAAGAAATAAATTAACCATTGCTTTACTAAAACTAGGTGGGGGATCAAATAAGCTCTCTATGAAGACCAATGATTTCTTGGATTTCATAGATGTAAACTTCAAATCAAACTTGTGCAAGTTAACTATCCATTGGGAGTACCTTCCCCCAAGGACTTGATTGCTAAGGAAATGATGCATGAGGTTGGAATCATTGACAGTTAAAATGTTACACAAGATAATGTAATGTATAAACAATTCAATAGTTAAGAAAACAATTAGATTCAACTTTTCAATGTATTGATAGCAAATATCGACCCCCACTAGCACTCTCTTGAGGTAGTAGATGGTGTGCTCATGGTGGTCCTTATACTCTTTGAGAGAAACCATATATACAATGAATTCTCGACTATAGTGAAGAGGGCTCAGGAGTTGGTATTACATCAAAGGTTGTTTCAAGGCTTTGAAAGTTATTTATGCTTGGTCATCCCATACAAATAGTGTATCCTTTTTTAGGAGGTGCATAAAATCCTTGTTGATCTCAACATACTTAACAATGAATCAATGTAGGAAATTGTATTTGCCTTGAAAACATTGAAGTTAACTAATAATGCGAGGAGGTGGTAGATTAATGATTTCCTCGACCTTAAGAGGATCAACCATGATCCCATACATATACACAATGAAGGGTAAAAATAATCTAGAAACAATTCAAAATATGAACTTGTGTGGATTCAAATGTAAAATTATACTAGCAACAAGGCATACATATAGCTCATAGATGTGCAAGATGATCACCTTGTGAAGTAGAGTGAGCAGAAGGCGCATCCAAGTATGCCTCTAAAATTCACTTGATTTAAGGAAATCCATGAGATATGGCTTGCTAGAAAGCGGCCCGAGCAATTTTAAGAACAAATGTTAGTTTCCTATACATGATCATACCCCAAGGACAAATGAAAGTTGCTTTATGTTGTTCTTTTAGTTTGATCTCTATCTAGATACAACCAAAAAAATCATCCATGAAGGAAAATATTTTATTTTGTACACATTATTTCATAATATGATCAATGAGTAGTGTTGGGTAGTTGTCTTTTGGAAATATTGAATTCTAATCCTCATAGTTGACATAGAGATGAATAATTCCCTATTTTTTGTGATGATAATGATGTTGGAAACCCATTTTGTCAGAGGAAGTGGTAATATGAACTTCACTATGAGTAATTTATTTACTTCTACCTTAACGATAACAACTTTGTGAGTATGGATTGGCTATCCATTACTAATTTTCCCTAGTGCCTTCATAGGTGATGACATAATTCTCTTAAATCCAGCAATCGATGCTAAGAATTGCTTTGTAATACCAAGTGAATACATTGTGTAATTCTTTGAAATGAGTATTGTAAGTATTGATCTCATTTGGAGTGTAATATGATCTGATCATAATGTTTTCCAATGCCCAAGGTTTCTCAGAAATACCAATGGGAATGCCATGTGAAATGTTAACACAGTTCACTTCAGAGAGCACATCATGTGTCATATTGAGTTCTTGTGCGCAATTGAAATTTCATGATGAAATGAGATTGTCAAAGTAATCATCCATATGTTTAGAAGAAGAGAGGAAATATGATTGATGTTGATATTATTCCGAGGACAGAGTAGATTTTATCGTAATATTGAAGAAGTTGTAGGAACTAGAATGATCACTAGCTCTGGTAGGTGAGGTGTAAGCATCAAGCTCAACATCATTAGAATAACTTGGCTCAGGGCTAATAGTCACCTTGTAGATGGCTTGATAGGCTAACTCGACAAGGCCCAAAATCATCTAATCATCATACATGTCAACGAATGAAGGAGAAGGGATTACATATTGATCATCAAATCCATCGAAATCATAACTAAGAGACGTGATCATATTAATAGTTCTCGTTGACTACAACACTAAAATAAGAAGCAAGTGAAAAGTTGCCATCAATTGCTCCAAATATTTCAATGATTGAAGGGGAATTTCCTACAAATGGAAATGCAAGTTTGGCTTGTAGAAGGCCAACAAGGTGACAGTGGCTATTTTACTCTAATAGGGGAGCATCATGACATGGAAGACAGATGAAAAAATATTAACCATCATATAAAACTGGCTTTCCCAAGTACAAGGTTATAGTATAATAGTGCATCGATGACTTCATCTTTGATTGATATCATTTGACCCCCTAACTTGATGGGAAAATAAGGAAATACCCCTTGTGTTTGCAAGGTATACCCATCAAAGGCCTTTAACACAAACTTAATTGGTGAAAAATTCCATGAACCAAGAGCTTGCCAACACTTTGATGACATGATATAAGAAATTCCCCCTTTGTCCAACCCCTTCCAATGAACGTGTCATCCAAATATGTCGACCATTATTTGGAAGGCCAAATGATGTGTAAGAAGGAGTTTCCATGAGGATGGATCAAAGATGATGATATTTGAATATGAGGGATCTGCTCCATGAATAGAAGGTAACAAATCCTTGCATTGCATGGGTAAGCTTTGCAAAAATTTAAATGGAGACATACCAGTGGTTTGTTTGGCTAAATCCTCAACAATATTGTAGTTGTGAGCCACACTTACATTGGGATTATACATAGTCTTACAAAGTGTAGATTTAGGAGGATATATAATGGTGTTGAAGAATGATTTATGAAAGTGAATAATATGATTATGTGGAGGAGGGTGCACATGTTATTATATGGAAGTAGCACTATAAGAATTCTCATAGTTATGTGCTCTAGTTGTGACATGTATGAATTGTTCCACCATAAATATATATTTAGTGCATAATGAGGAATTATTGGAACTCTCCCCCACTCTCCCCTTGTAGAGGAGGTTGAGTTTTCACAATCATATGTTGTTGTTGGGCCGAAAAAGGATTCATTAGGACAAAAAAATAACAAGTATCAAATTGTTGCAAGAATTAATGATGGATCCCACCAATCCAAGATTACTCATGAGTAAGGTGGTCTTCCACATCTTTTCTTTCTAGGAAGATGACTACTTTTATTTTTCTATTTTTATACCACTCCTATTGGTCTCTTGGGTTTGAGGTGCTCTTTTCTTAGTATTCAAAGATTTATTAGAATATGTTTTCTTCTTTTCACCTCAATATTGTTGAGTTTTATTGATAGGTGTTGAGTGGATAGAGTTCAACTTGGAGTTTTCAGCAGAAGCACTAGGAGTTTGAGTAGTGGGAGCATAAAACAAGGCACTAGAATTCATGTTCATTTGGCCAATATGAGTGGTTAACTACGCTATGTTTCTTGACGATACATTACTATGGGTTTCGATATTATCATTCAATACATCATTCGATGACTGAAGAGCATTAGGAATGATTTCATACATAATGTTGACTTGATAATAGATAAAGTGTAGTTGATGGGCATGCCTAATGGCTTGTTCCTTGGTTTGGACTCCTACCTTAGCAATCTCTTCAATCATCCCAGGAAAGCGGGTCATATTAAGCCACTCATAGAATAAATTATTAGGAAACTTGGTTTAGAACAAGATTCATTTCCTTGTCCACTCATGTATGTGATCATAAATGTGGGTGGAGGTATCCTAACAAAAGTTAGTGAGCATATAAATTATAGTTTCACACTTAAGAGGAAGATGATAATGGTCTACAGATTCCCTGGCTAAAGACATGAAGTTATCATAAGCGATGCTTTCTATAGTAATTTACCATAAAAGACTTTGATAAGCATCATAAATGGTAATTAGTAATATGAGTTTTAGGGTATTTTCTAGGTTTACCATCGAACTTAGGAATGTCAACTAGCAGTTCAAATGGGACCGTTGGACATGTAGGGTTGTGCTTGATGTAATAATTCATTAACTTTGAGAGATCATGACACATGAGGGTTACGAAGAAAGGTTAGTGGAACAATTCCTAGGGTGCTCTGTGCTTCTTGTGAGCTAGGTGGAGGTGGTGCTCCACCCATTGCATGATTCCTAGATGTGGGCTAACTCGACTATGTGGGTTGACTGAAGGAGTTAAATCCAATGCCCATGTACACATCATGAAGGTTAGCACCCCAGGGAAAAAAGGATTCCCAGAAGGTTGTTGACTACCAGGACTAAATGATTAATCAAGAGAATATGCTCTTAGACATAAAGGTTGAACAAATAAGTTGGTACCCCAAGGATTAATCATAGTACCAAGGATAGTGCCCCTTTCCTGTTGTAAATTACCCTAGAAATTGGATCCACCTAATGATTAATTACCCCAAAGATTTGTGAATCCACCAAAAAAATAAGCTCACCTAGTTGTACTAGGGAATGACATGGATTGAGTCAGAGTATTCGATTTAGATAAAAAGCCAACATTAGATATGAATGAACTACATACAGATATGCCAGTACTAATAGTGGGCACCATGGATGTAGATGTGAATTTGGAGTTTGAACCTTTAACATGTGATGTAGGTATGCTACTCGTAGTTGAGCTAGAGAATATATCAAAGAAGAATTGAGTGGATATATTCGATTATGTATAGGTACCCATAATGGAGGTGCTAAATGGAGGAAGATTGGATCCCTCAATATCCTGTTAGGGAGAGAAGACAATTCCAACAAAATTGTCTTGTATATGACTTGTGATCATAGAGGAAGTTATAAAACTAGCCTTGGGCATACCATGAGTGACAATAAGTGCGGAAACACTATGTCTTTCCATGGAATTGATACTAATTCCAATGTTCTCTAAGAAAGGACTATGAAAAGAACCAAACAAGTCTACATCCACACTTTAGAAGATGGGTGATGGGATATGAATGATAGGTGAAAAAGGATGAGTTGGAAGACTATGGTCAACCACTCCATGAGCTAGTTATTCGGCACCTTGATTATAACCCAAAGTGACCCCCAAAATAAGTGTTTCTATGGTAGTGGAAGGCTTAAGTCTATGTATACAGGAAGTGGACCCACCTCATGGGGGGAGAGGCCCTCCAGGTGATGAGAATGATGAGAAGGTTTAAATATATGTGTAAAACAAATATCCTAAGACAACTAGACATGACCAAACAACACACACCTATCAAATCTAAGGAGAAAGAATGCAAACCAAGATTTCCAAAGGATCAGCCCATGGTTGAAGCTTTGTTGATTAAGGGCCATGCCAATTGTGAAAATATTATTGGGATAGTTACGTTGGTCTCCTTCTTAAAAACTTTTCACTTCGTGCAAGTACCCTTAATTATGCACAAACACCCTCTATGAGATCTGAGTGATTACTAACCAGTTTGTACCTTGGGTCCAGTAGGTACCGCAATGGGGCATAACCCTTGTAATGTTCCTAATAATATGACAACTATGGTTACCATGAACAACTACCCAACCTGGGGGAACAATTGTTAATCGGATCCACATGTAAAGGTTGGGTATTAAGCTCAAAGCCTCCCTAAGTAGACCTCATGAACACATATAGACTATGCCACCAAATAAAATTCCACTCCCTAACATAAGATTCTAGTGTTCGCTTTAGCAACATTAAATATTTTACCTCACCAACCTATTCCAAGGCCTTGAAAGCCTAAGCTAATGTGGGTGTACTACCAAAGAAAATAAAATATGTTGAATAGATTTTTATAAATGTTAATTTCAACGGATGTTATTTAAACTCAATGGTAAATGACATGAAAATTTTATGGAGTTATGACTTGTGTTCAAATAAAGTTTTGTAGGAAATTATCATGCAATATTTTTATTTTAATGAAACCTATTTATAGGAAGGTTAGATATTTTTAAATACAGTATGAAGGAAATCCATATAGACCTCTCATTTATGGATATGAATTACAACACATATAATAATTAAAAGGGAAGAAAATAGCAAGAAAAAAAAGGAAACACACCAAAAAACACTTACAAAAACAAAACCCTAATAGAAAGAAAGGACACATTAAAGGAAAGTATTCAATTCTTAACTTGCACTTATAATAAAAAAATTATACTACAATGGTGACAGATAGGTATCTAACCCCTAATCTCTTTGTGAGGAATCAAACCCAAGAGGATTAAACACCCTAACAAGGAAGAAAATTCCATCTATATGAGTTAGATGAGAGATTTTTTGATAGAAAAGAAGGCACAATAATATAAATTTGAAGATAACACAGAAGTAGGCACAAATGTATGCAAGAAAAGTAGAGAAATTTAAGGAGATATCCTAGCAAATATAGCAAATCCCTTGGTTGAAAGATTCAACACTATGTTAGAGAGTTAACATAACACTAAAAGGGTTGACAATGCTCCTTCAGAGAGAAAACTAGATTGTTGTTACTGGTAACAATTCTCTTTTAAGCTTGTGGAGGATAAATGAAAGGGTTTTTAACCCAAATGTGATTTTTTCATGCAAAAGGGGTTCAAACAAGTTTTCCTATGACTCCTAATCACTATACAAAGTAGAGAAAAGTAAAAAACAAAAACCTGCTACTAGACAAAGACTGTAGAAACTGACTGAATGGGCACTCCCTAGTGGAGTCACCAAGTTCCTTAGCCCAAATTTCCCTTGCAGTGATAGGGTACTTTGAAGCCACAATCCTATCCAGGGCTTGTCACAAAAGGTAGTGTTCCTAATCTATCTATCCCGTTATCATACACATGTAGGGAAAGGAAATAGTGAGGAGGAGGATTATGATGCGCCTTCTATAAAGAGGTGGATGTTCAAAGAAGCCAGCTAGAGGAGTCCTTATAAATATTTTCTCTTAATTCCCTGCATTAATTCCCTACACATAAGAAAAATTCACCAAATCCATCTTCCTGAAGAACCCATTAACTTTGTCATGAAACCAAAATCAAATGAATTAACTAATAAACATAAAATGATTTGTTAGGGGAAATAATCAATTTCATATATTATGCCATGGTGTACATTTGACACTCATCCATAGTCCTTGATCCATGTTCTCCCTCTCACCAATGTTCATTGTCGAGGTAAACAATTTATGTGGCATATTACAATGAATCCCGCAATTTCATATTTCAAGAGCATTTCATCAGATTAAATGTTCATGCCTTTGTTCCATGGATGGAATTGATTTTATATATGGATTATAAGAGTGACCAAACTGAGCCTAGAAAATTTGTTGGTCATGATTGATGTGATCTATTCATCCTTATCCTCGAAAGTGGATATATACTGACCTTATTTGTCTTTACCCATTCACACTATTGCTTCATTTCCCTCTTGGAGTGTAACTAGACAACCATTGAGCCCTTCAACTCAGAGCATTTTTAGACCTAACAACGTTGTATTTTGGTGTCTAGGTAGTACTGAAAGTGAAAAACATGAGTTTTCTTGAAGCTTCCACTGACCAATTTCTACATCTCAATAATCAAGATGGTGTTATTCCTTGTTAAATATGAGGGGTGCCATTTTGAGCTATGATAGTCTTAAAGTTATGTTATTATTTTTTATATCAATTTTTGGAAGGAACTAGGGTACGTAGTCAAATTTTGGTATGTAAAAGAATATATACTTAGTAGTTGATGTTTTTTTCTAACAAAATAGTTAATGTTGTGATATTGGTATGGTTTTCAGTGGTAGGATAGTAGCAACACCAAAAAAGTTATCATATGTCCTTCTTTTATTCCACGTTTATATAAATCTACCCAACTCACAAAAAAAATCATTCAATCAATCATCCCACCACACAGAAACTAGTGACTATAAATTTGGTGACTTGATGGCTGACTCTTATATGGCATGATATCTATACAGTAACTTATTACATCTCATAAGTCTTTCAAATCCACATGAGAGACTTTCATACCAAATTATACCTAGAAACCAAATGAAAATGTAAATAGCATAGTTTAAATGTTTTAGGCTTATATTCACACACATACAAAATTTATGCAAAACCAATGTCTTCTTAGATAAAATTATTTATTAAAAATATATATTTCAAATAATAAAAAAATATAATTACCCATTTATATAAAAATATATTGCTTAACTAAAATTAGGAATACTACTTACAATAAAGAAACTTTATTGAAACAACATCAATGGGCATGAACAATAACTAAAATTTAAAAACTAATGACACTCAACTATATTAGTATATGATTTATGCATCTTGTTGTTAATATTGTTACTATAATCATTATAGGAAAACTTTAAGGATGGAAATTTATTTCAATGTTTATAAACTTTGGTCAATCTTATTACCCCTTAACATGGAAATTATAAAATTCTTGGCAAATTTTTTGTAAAAATATTTAAATAGGTTGTAATTTTATATAATATTTTGAAATTTT
>APFE030916021.1:77114-92896 GCA_000404065.3 Pinus taeda
AAGGTAAAATATTAATTTTAGAAAACGTAGAGATGACAAATATTTTTTTTTAGAGAAATCATGGAAAATTGACCCACTTATAAATATTAGTCCCTAAAATTTTCCCTACTCATTTAACAACCACCTTTTAATCACACAATAATATATTCAATCTTAGTAATTTATTTAAAATAAAACTGAAAATAATATATAATAAACTATTAAGTGTTACAAATCTCTGGTAAAGACCCTGTCCCAGCAAAAATAGTTTCATACACCATTTAGTGTCTACCTTGGTCATGACTTTAAATAATAATAAATAATAATATATTTGTAATTATTTTATAAATTATTTAAATAATAAAAAATCATATAAATAAATATTGAAAAAAATAAAATATTTTTTAAATATTTAACTTGTAATATCTATTTTTTTCCATATTTTATTATATATTATTCATTATATATTTACTATTTATACTTTCATCCATGTATTGTTATTGAAAACTATAATCAACAAAATGTCTATAAAATATTTGAGAATGTTTACAATGTACAATGTTTTTAATAGGGCAAATCATCTTAAATACTTTTTTAAATATTAATTTTGTTGAACGTGTTAGAGTCCTATAATAATAGGATTCATAATTTTGAAATGACTATAGTTAAGTCTTGTAATATTGTACATACCTTTGCTTTATGCAAATGTTTTCGATATAAAAATTAAAAAATGTAGAGAGGGTATGTCCTAAAAGAAATATCAAAGGACGAAAAGAATAAGAAAAGATAAAAAAAATGAAGAAATATGAACCCCAAACAAAAACAGATCATGAAAGTGTGCAAGTCCAAGTGCCACTACTCTTTACTTTCTTGTCTAAATTAATGGTTGTGTGCAGCTTGTCATACATGCTACAACCCAAGATAGTCAAATTGTTCAATCTGTACTACATCATGCTATAAATTTCTTGTTTATCGTTAGAGAATAAAGATGTGGCCAAACTTTTTAATCTTGGCAGATCAATAGATAGGTGGAGAAATAAAATGTATTCATA
Organism: Pinus taeda; assembly: GCA_000404065.3. NCBI lineage: Eukaryota > Viridiplantae > Streptophyta > Pinopsida > Pinales > Pinaceae > Pinus > Pinus taeda. Next base: position 78,146 of record APFE030916021.1, read on the forward strand.
AGTTCAATCTGAGCCATTGGAAGATATAAGGTTAGAAGTAGATAGTTTACTTTTCAAAAGAAAAAGGAAAGGAAATAGTTTACTATCTTAACTGCACCCAACAAAGTGAAGAAAAAAATGTTAGGGTAAGTAAAAGGGTAAGTAGAAGAAAAATTTACAGAAAGTACAAATTTGATTGTAGCATAAGAGTATTTATCATGTTTAATCATGCGTTTGAGTGTGCAGGAAAAGTTATGAAAGTGAAAGGATGTTCACAAGTCATTTGGCTAAATTCCCCTCATTTCATTTCACCCCCCACTAAATATTTACTAATTTCCCCTTTTACCCCTTCATTTCTTATGGATACACCTTTTCCCTTCATTTTTACTCTTGCACCTTGGTTTCACAGATTCCCTAGCAGACTACCCTCCAAACTCATTTCCCTACTTAAAAACCCCTTTTCCCTAGTGTGAAACCCATTCTCCGTTGAAAAAATCACTTTCCCCTTACTAATCCCCTATTTCACCAAAAATACACATCAACCCCCTTTTAGCCTAAGTCTTGTTTAACCCCACATTTCTTAACAAACCTCCGCTATATTCAATTTTTCTCAATATAACTCTTTTTATCCTGCCACTCTGGTGTGGTAAACTAATCCTGCTACATAAAACTAGGTCATTATATTTTTAATGTTGTCGTTACTCATAAATTAATTACAAATAAATTGTAATTAACCCCTGGGCCCTGCTAATTTCCACCCCAATTTCCTGTCGTGCAGCTTCATCACACGACAATCGTCCGATCTACCACTCCAGATCTGATGGCGTGCATGCATATCATGTCCATTCACCTCTTGAAGTTTACTGACCCGATAGCATGCGATATGAGCGATATTACCTGTGCCCCTTTTGGCTATGCGGGAACAATGTCTGAAGTCGCGTGCTCTCAGGAAAATACCTCTCGACGGCCAAAAGCAGTGCGATGGCCCCCTAAACTACCTCCCCACATAAGAGAAAACCATCACTGTTCATAATGAATTTCCCAACCAATTTCTCACTGTTGTTGGTTAAAAGGCGAAAGACGCCTATTTTCACCCTTTTTCGCTCATTTGCTCTGTGAAAGCCTCCTTAGCTTTCTTGTGCCACCCTGAGCTTTTGCAACCAGATTTGATTGCTAACTGCATCCCAAACATGCTATGGAAGACCAATTCAGCCCTCATGTGCATGACTGAAGCCACTGTACCCCCTGTAGTCGCCATTCACACCAGTCTGCAGTCTAAACCTTAAATTCCACGTATTTTGATAATAAACCATAAACGACCCTCTCAGTTTAAAAACGTACAGCGAATGCACAAAATAATTAATTAAATTTAAATTGATTTCCCGTAAATTGAGAACATTTCTCCCACTAAATAACCAAACCCCTATCCTGCAAACTACCATTACCCTATCACTGAACCTGATCTTTTCAAAACCTCACTGCTTTAGCCTGTATAAGCCTGATTTCCAGATTTATGATAAAGATGGCTGCCCAAACCTATTTGCATGTCAGACCTGTGTGAACCCTCACCTGGAAATTTACCATTTTGCCATAACATACAGGGATTTCCAAATTAAGGACACTGCTACTCCAGGCCACCTTCTGAAACTCCACTACTAGAGTAAGGATAGGTTTCTAAACCATGTACAAGACATTCACGTTTGGGAATCCAATTTTCCCAAGTATACATTCCCATAAGTTCACCCATTCCTAGACATTGCACATTTTTGTCATGCCTGCTATTTCCCAAGCCAAAGGGCTATTGTCGCAGCAAACCCTAAGTTACTATTCATGATTACTACTGAATCCATCAACCACATTATACAAATCAAGCCTATCCCTAATCGGACCCCTCTACCCATTGGAAATCTGTTGGACCTCTAAATCACACTAGACCCACTCAAAATCAAACAAGTTTTCTAGAATTTCATCATTGAGGAATGTCATACTCCTACAGACACTCTACCTTATGCTGCCACTATGTTTTCAGAGACTCGCAGGCACATAATCACCATTCTCTCATGCATCCTAGGATACACATCAAATTAAGATGTGGATGAGGCCATCATGGCCTTCCTCTACATTTTCACTCCAGGAAAGCCTCCTATTATTATGTATGATTATTCTCAGTTTATTGCAGACAGAATGCATGAACAATTCACCAGACTACCCACTGAAAGAGTTTTCAAATACTCTTCAGTGTTGTTTTATATGTTTTTGTATTACCAGAAAGGCAAGTTCCCTATGAGGATCCAAAAATTGGACACTAAGGGAAATGAGAGATTAGTCATCTACTGGACACCCTTGGTCCAGAAGTTTTCCACAACAGTCAGCTACAAAGATTTCATAGACTTTTTTGCGTACCTAGTCATGAGCATGCTAACTTCTAAGACTTAGCCTAGAATCAGCCCAAAGATCAAGAGAACACTGCAATTGGCCAAGAATAGCAAGGTGGGAGATTGGTACTTGTACCAAAACCACAGTGAGATTAGAATTTATGGCTGTGAGCTAGCCCCCTATAAGTTTCCCAAATGCCTCCCTATGAGGATATTTTCCTTGAATACTTTAGACAAATCATAAACTCTGATGAGGTCCACTTCCTAGCTTATTGGAAGAAAACCTGGTTCAAAGTTAAAAACCAAATGGGCCCATTTATTTGCAACAACAGAGAGGCTAGAACATAGGCCGATAGGTTACTTCAACAAACGAAATTTAGAAACAGTTTCATGTGGTACTATGACCCTCATGGGGTCATAAACAAGCTTAGACTCAGGGTCAAGTTTAGAGCATACATCCACCGACCAAGACCTGACATTGAACAATTTGATAACTAGGATGAGTGGGTGGAGAAAACCTTGATTGATATGGACAACACTGTTGTGGATGTAGAGAACACACTCATTGATCTTGAAAGATAATTTGATCACAACTCTTTCCTACGGGTTCCAGAACAAGGAAAGCCAATGAACATTCCTCCTATCATACAGACCCCAACTAATGACACAAGAATATTACAATAAGAAGATTAGGTATGTGGCCAGAGATCAAGTAAACACTTCATCCATGAAGGGTATACCAACATGCAAAGTATTATACCAAACTTTTGAAAACTTGTTTTACCTCCAGCATGAGGTAAAACCAATTTTTATTAATAAGCTAACTTTTGCCAAATACACATAGGCAGATGAAATATACAGAAAGATGCTCAATAGCCAATTACCACATGAGGAAAGATGGGAAAAACTAAATGACTTACTGTAGGAAAAAACATAGTAAAAATATAAATGTACAGTAAAAAGTAAAAGAGCACAGTAAAAGTATATTGAAAAGTTAGCAAGGTTAAAGTGTATGAGATGAAAGAGTATTCGATGAAAGGTTAAAGTAAAATAGAACATCCATCATGAAGACCAAACAACCAACCAGCTAAAAGGGAAAAGGATCAAAGAGCAAAGCCTTCAGAACCTAAAAGACAGGGATATCAAGCAGCAATTCAACAGTTATCTCTATCTTCTTGCATGAAGATATTTCTTTTTCCTAGATTAGTTCTGAATGAAGTTTGAGATATTTTGTAATTCATTTTTGTATAATACTTCATAATATGAAGTATTATGGTGGATTATTTTACATTTGTAGAGTTATTTTTCTCTTAAAACCTAAGGGTGATTGTACCACTTTCAAGTCAACAAACTCGGGCATGTAATAAAACATTTCACTATAGGATTCATGAGATGAGCTATCTATAGTAAAGTATCTTCTTTGTTTGATTTTGTTACTTTCTTATGTGTTTCATAATCTTAAATTTGTTCTAAATTTGAACGAATTAACTGGAGATATCACTCAGAATTTGTTACATGTTTGCCTCTGATACCTGGATTTGAGAATGCTTAATTTCTCTCCCATCCCAGTTGACTTGTTTCATTCCTTCTAGAGTCCTACCTAGACAACCCTTAATTTCTCCTTGGATCTGATTTGAAACCATTTCACCATTTACCCTTTGAGATCTGCAGTAACTCATCTATCTTGCCCTATAGACACTGTTTTTAGAACTGAATCCAGTCTTCCTTGTCTGACATTCGACCCCATAGCCCAATGGTAAAATAAAACCTATTTTCATCTAAGTAAAGTGATCCCACCACCCAAATTCAAACCAAAACCCAACTGCAAACACTAACTAGCCTAAAATCTTCTTAACTAAAACAAAGTTAAATTATAAAGAGAGAGCCCTCTCTGAGCATTAGAAAGGCTAGGTCCTGATCTCCAAAAGTGGTTTGTGGTTACATTTTACTTTTCTTCCTTCATTAACTTCGAAAGAAATATCAGAGTGATAACATTTCTGGAGACCATACTAAGGACTTTGATCCTCAATCTCATAAAACATTAAGGAAACCTTAAATTTCATTTTAAGCCCCTCAAGGTCATTTTTTGAGGTTAATATTGAAAAAATTCATAAAAAACCTTAAAAAGGTTAAAATTATAGGTCCCAAGAAGATTCACTATACTAGGGAAAAAGCAGATACATACCCTGCAACTATAGTTGATCACCGAGGCAGAATTATAAGAAAACCCAAAACAAGATAAAGTTAGGCAAGTAGTAGCTAGTTAGTCAGAGTCAATTCACTCCCTGAGGAGTTTTCAACTTTAGAGGAAATCCCTTTTGATTTTTCACTTGACCTCTTGTTATTTAGAACTAAATCTAAGAATGTCATCCATGAAATAGTCTTAGACCCTGAGTTTACTCAACTCATTGAATCAAAAAGGGTCATCCATCTAGATTTAGATAAATTTATCATGGACTCTTTTGACCAGTTAGAAGCCTTGACCTCTATATTGGTCAACAATATAGATAGTGCGTACCTTCAACAATCTGTTGAACTAGCCGCCCTCACTATTGTTGCCTCTAAAATTTTTGTACAGTCTTCACTCATTGTAAATGCGCCTTCTTTCACCATAACTTCACCAATAGTATGCACCACAGTCCAATTCCCTAAACAAGTAATTCATCAACAATCCTCACCATCATCTAGTTCATCTCCATGAGTTTTAATCCCTTCCTCAAGTACCAGTTCCTTAACCCATAGTCAATCCAGAATCACAGCTATGGCAAGCCGATATGCATCTTCAGTTTTACCTGCACAACTCCATGCCACACCAGTAGATTATCAGAGTTAAATATTCTTGTTTGATGCTACTAGTGAGTACACTTCCCAATAGCATGTAAATAAGATGTCTGATTTTTTTGAGTTGCATGAGATAGATGAAGCAAATGTCCAAATGAGGTTGTTTGCCCAAACTTTAACTAGGAATGTCAAGAAATGGTTCAAAGCTTTTCCTTCCAACCATATTGTCGATTTAGATAATTTTCATAGATTATTCATTGATAGATGGGAGAGAAAGAAAAACCCATTTCGAATACTTTATGAATATGAAAACATTAGAAGAGATCCTAATGAGTCACTTTAGGACTATTGCACTAGGTTCAATAGTATCTAGAATGAAATTCCAACCAATACTAAGCCTCCACCTGACCTAGCATTAATTAAATTCCCTAATGGTTTTGACTTTCACATGTCATACTAGTTAAGGGAAAGAAACGCTCAAACACTGGAACAAATGCAAGGAAATGTTGTTAGTGTAGAGGGCAACCTATTAGCCAAGAAATCCTGAATGAGAAATGAAAAGAAAGTTGTATTTAAAGAGGAAACTTCCACTTTAGATGGACAGGTAGATATTCTAGCTAAGAATTTAGAAATAATAAAGGATATATTAGAAAACGTGGAGAGGAAAAATCAATGGGAAAATCAACAACCACCCCCAATAAGAAACCCCAATTTTGGGAAGAACCCCAACACTGGAAAAAACTCTACACCAGATCAACAAATTAGGCCCCCTTTCCAAGAAACCTATGCTAAGGATTCACATGACCAAGAAGGAGAGGATGATACCCAAATAAATTTACTAGAAACCAAATATGAAGACTTTGTTTTTCTTACTCAAGAAGTACAGGAGTTATATATGCTGTAGCAGTTGCAGTTAGAATATGGTGAATCCTTTGATTTTAAATAGGGATATGAGTCAACTATATAAGAGGTACATAAACAATATAGCTTAAGAAGTAAAAATAACAATGAGACTCCCATTAAAATTTCCATCTAGACCCAGACTAAGATAGTAAAAGAAGCTCCAGTTACCAAAGTGTTACAAATCCTCCCTAGGGGACACCGGAGACTTCTACCCCTAAAATTGTAGATATAACCTCCATTGAAACTCAAACAGAGACAATTGATGAAATCAGTCAATTAAGAAAAATCAAGGCAAAACAATAGAAACACAAACTGAAATGCCTAGTACTGGGAAGCAGGATAAGAACACACAAACTACACATGTTAAGGAAGATCTAATTGAAACAAATAAAGCTCAACTCCCTTTCAACATCAAAACTGAAATAGAAAAATTAAAGATATTAGTTCCCTTAACCGAAGTAGTAAAGAATGAATCATATAGGTCACAGATAACTGATATTTTAAACATAGGAGAGGGAGAGGATGTTGTTAACTTGAATGATGAGCAGCCTGTATTATTGTTTGGCCCTGAGATCAACATTATTCATCAGCATGGGGGAGTTCCTCCTTTCTACATTAGCCTGAACATTCATGACAAAATATTGCATAATACTATGCTAGACTCAGGGGCATCCCATAATTTGATGCCAAAAGCAATCATGGAGAGACTGAACCTGGACATTACCAGACCGTATAAGGATTTGTTTTCTTTTGACTCTAGCCAAGTTAAATGCCTTGGTTTGATCAAGGACTTATGCGTAACTCCTGTCCACTGCCCTGAAAAGAGTATTATAATGGACATAGTAGTTGCAAACATCCCACCCAAATATGGAATGTTGTTATCTCGCTCATGGGGAGCAGAACTGCAGGGATCCTTGCAGTTAGATATGTCTTATGCCACCATATCTATTTGTGGCCAACAAGAAAACTATATAGAGAGACCTTAATGAAATACATGGTGAGTAGTGATGAGAAACCACAAAAATTTCCCATATACTCCATGCATTTAGATATGGACTCTTTTATCTTGTACAATGCAGAACATGACAGTAAGGAAATCATAGCTAAAATCCTGAAATATAGAACAACTGATAGTGAGAACATTTTTCATGAGTCCTTATGGCATCTAGACTTTGATGGATCAGTCAATAGGTTAGGGGATGGTGCAGGAGTGTGGATCCATAATAGGGAGAATAATCATGCTGAGGAACATGCGTTCAGATTGAAATTCAAGTGTACCAATAACATGGATAAATATGAATACCTAATTCTAGGGTTACAATTAGTTGGGAAACTTGGAGCCAAAAGAGTTTCCATCATGCGAGACTCAAAGCTGATTATTAAATAGATTAATGGTGAATACTCTGTAAAAAAATCCCAGACTTGGTAAATCTAGGGAAATTGTCTTAGACTTGATCAAAGACCTCCTGGAAACAAAATTTGCTGCCATTCCTAGAAAAAAAAAACATGTAAGCCCATAGTCTAGCCACTTTTGCTAGTACCTGTAAATTTCCATTTCAACCCAACCATCATTACACTAAAGAAGTCAAACATAGGCCTGTTAGACATAGACAACCTAAAGTATTCACAAATTTTCTCCTAGGATTCTTAGATTTACAGTTTCATGAACAATCAAGGTGAGTTTTAGAATTGTAAGATAGATACAGACTGTACAATAGACAATAATATAAAAAGTAACTTAGATGTAAATATTTTAGATATAGCTAAACCAACTAAATTTCATAGAGTAGAAATAGATAGTTTAGAGAATGTAGAGATTGAAGGAATAATGATTGATGACTGCAAATTCTTAATCTGAAAATTAATTTTATGCATAGAGGATTAGTCCCTTTAGAAGATTTGTTTGACTCTAATGATGTAGCTAGGAAACCCCAAATGGAACCTTTGAGAGCTGACATAGAAGAGGTTAACGTAGGAACTGAGGATAAACCAAAACTCATTAAAATATCAAGAACCTTATCTCCAGAAAAAAAGGTTAAATATATCAATTTGTTTAAAGAGTTCCATGATGTATTTTCCTGGAGTTATGAAGACTTAAAATCTTATGACACCATCATAATCCAACACAAAATACCTCTAAAACAATATCATAAACATTTCAGATAGAAACTTAGGAGAATAAACCCAGTTCTCATGTTGTTTATTGAGAAAGAAGTTAAAAGAATGTTTGATGCCCAAATTACAGCCCCTAGTAGATGCTCAGATTGGATTTCAAACTTAGTCACTACTAGGAAAAGGACTGGTGAAATTATACTTTATGTAGATTTCAGAAATTTAAACAAGGTCTCACTAAAAGATAACTATCCTCTACCAAAAATGGACCATATCCTGCAGAGTGTATTTGGCTCATCCAAGATTTAACTATGAGATGGATTCTCTAGGTATAGCTAGATCTTAGTTCAACGAGAGGACCAAGCCTCCATTTACTACTCCTTGGGGTACCTTCATGTATTTGAAGATGCCTTTGGGATTAATGAATGCAGGTGCTACATTTCGAAGAGCTATGGATATAGATTTTTCCAAGGAGATCCATGACTTCCTAGTAGTTTACCAAGATGACATCACAGTCTTCTCTAAATCTGACAATCAACACCTAAACCACCTGAGAAGAGTATTTATCAAATGTAGAAAATTTGGGATTTCTTTAAATCCGAAAAAGACACTCGTTGGTAAAGAAAAGGGAAAACTATTGGGACATATCAGATCTAAAGATAGGATTAGAATAGCTCCTGATAGAATATAGGCCATTTTGACAATTACCCATCCTAGAAACATTAGACAGTTACAGTCATTTCTAGGAAAGATATACTTTTTAAGGAGATTCATTTCAAATATAGCAAAACTAATTAGAAAATTAAATAACATGCTAAGAAAGGACTCAGCACTTAAATGGATAGTGGAGGCCAAACAATCCTTTGAAGCCATAAAGGAAACCTTAACCAAGACTCCTGTCCTGATAAGTCCTGATTTTAACAAGGATTTTATAATTTTTTGTTTTGCTTCAGAACACACCATTGCAGTTGTCTTGCTGCAAAAGGACAACCAAGGATATGAATAACCAATTTCCTTTTTTAGTAATCCTTAAGAGATGTCACATTAAAATACAATATTATGGAAAAACAACCATTAACTTTAGTATAGGCTGTCATATACTTCAGACTATACATTCTGTATTCTCACATTATTTCTTATGTTCGAAACTCTGTAGTTAAGGACATTTTGACACAAAATGGGCCTAAAGGGAAAAGAGGAAAATGGATTGCCACAATATTAGAATATGACATAGAAATAAAGCCAAATAATCTTACCAAAGGCCAAGGTTTAGCCAAACTCATGGATGAATCGAATTGTCAGACCCTTGATATAAACTTCATTTTTGCCCTTGATGATCAGGAAGAGATGGAAACTCCACCGATCAATGAACCTTTTACTGATTCTACTTGGTATGCAAATATTATATTTGTATTACAACTTTTACAAGCTCCTCGTGGTTTAACAAGAACTAAAGCTAGATTTTTAAAGATGAAGTCATTAAAGTATTGTATCATAGATAATGCATTGTTTTGGAAAGACAATAGTGGTATTCTTTTGAAATGTTTACTAAAAAATGAAGCTGATAAAATCATGCAAGAGTTTCATGCAGGGGATTGTGGAGGACAATTGTACTAGAAGACTACTACTAAAAAAATCATGAGAGTTGGTTTCTATTGGCCCACTTTGTTTACAGATGTTAAGAAACATGTGACCTCCTGTCATAAATGTTAGATATTTCAGGGAAAGTGAAAAATTCTACCCTTGCCTCTTAAACCAATTTCCACTGAAATGCCATTTCAACAATGGGGGTTAGACTTCATTGGATAAATAAATCCAGCCTCCGCAGCTCAGTACAAGTGGATTCTGACAGCTACTAACTATTTCACCAAATGAATAGAAGCCATACCTTCTAGAAAATCTAAAGACACTGTCATTATCTCCTTTCTAGAGAATAATATCCTGTCAATATTTGGATGTCCCCAGAAGCTCATTATTGATAATGTAGCTACCTTTAAATGCAAGAGAAATATAGACTTATGTAACAAATACCACATCACCCTTGGCCACTACACAACCTATTACCCTTAAGGTAATGGACTAGCAGAATCAGGTAAAAAAATCCTGGTCAATATCATTGAGAAATTACTGGAAGATAACAAAAAGACATGGAACATGAATTTACTCAATGCCTTATGGGCAGATAGACTGACTACTAAGAACTCCATTGGCACATCCCCCTACGAGTTAGTAGATGGGATGGATGCAGTTTTTCCATCATATTTGGGAGCGACAGTGATGAAGATCATCCAGGAATTACAGGTGGAAACAAATGATAGTCCTAGAAGAATAAATCAGACCATACACCTGTAGCAGACAAGAGAAGAAGTATATGTAAAATCACAAGTAATTCAGGACAGAATCAAGAATATTTTTGATAAAAAGATTAAAGCAGATGATTTTTACATAGGAGATAAAGTCCTTAAATGGGATTCAAGGAGAGAAGGCAAAGGAAAACATGGAAAATTTGATTTTTTGTGGAAAGGGCCTTATGTCATTTATGGTTACATGGGAAACAATGCCTTCTTCTTGAGAGAGATAGATGGATCAGATCTACCAAGAAGACCTATTAATGGTAGAATGCTGAAGCATTATTTTTCCACTGACTAATCAGAGTTCAATTTACTTTGCATCATTTTACATAGCATTGCAGAGTGTAGATTGGATTGGATGGTAATCCTTTGAAGTTGAAGCCTGGAGAGAAGGCCCTGAGCTTTCAAGGATTCACTATCATAACTACCAATAAAGTAGAATCACAGAAGGATAGTTCACAAGGTAACTATAATCACAATTCAAAGACAACTGATCTTTAGAGTTTTTGACATTTCGCCAAGAAATGCCATCCCCGTGTGGATCCACTACTAGAGTCCTATAATAATAGGATTCATAATTTTGAATTGACTATGGTTAAGTCTTGTAATATTGTACATAACTTTGCTTTCTGCAAATGTTTTCCATATAAAAATTAAAAAATGTAAAGATGGTATGCCCTAAATGAAATATCAACGAACAAAAAGAATAAGAAAAGATAAAAAAAAAGAAGAAGAATTATGAACCCCAAACAAAAACAGATCATGAAAGTGTGCAATTCCAAGTGCCACTACTCTTTACTTTACTGTCTAAAATAAAGGTTGTGTGCAACTTGTCATACATGCCACAAACCATGATAGTCAAATTGTTTAATCTTGACTACTTCATGCTTTAAATTTCTTATTTATAGTTAGAGAATAAAGATCGGGCCAAACTTTTTAATCATTGAAGATCAGTACGTAGGTAGAGAAATAAAATGTGCTCATAAGCTTAATCTGAGCCATTGGAAGATATAAGGTTAGTGTTGGCATTATGAGACATGTGTTGTACTTGATGGCAACCCACTCATAGAAGAACATCTCACTTAGTTATAACTAGATGAATCTTCAGAAGAGATATCAGATGCGTCTGAATGCATGGGATGTAGGAGAAGTTAGCTTTGCCATCAAGTCCAAAGGGGGAGATTGTTGGCATTATGAGACAAGTGTTGACCTTGATGGCAAATCACACAGATGACAAATCATAGTGCAGGAGGTCAGCAGCAAAGAATTGATGATCAGTCTACAAGAATGAAGAGAAATTATATATATGAAGGTTCATCGTGACCGAGCCGTGTATACACACGGGTTAGTCGTTAGAAAGGAACCTATGCGTATACACGCACTTTCATGCAAGGAAAAGCACGTATATGTTGGAGAACATACTTTTGGTCCATGGTAGTTAGTCCTTGGTATTTGAACCTATGATTTTGGACCGTAGTATCTCGTCAGATGTGTTGATCCCTAGTTTTGGGTTCATGGTATTGGTTTGTTATGGTTTTGGACCATGGTATTGAGTAAGGCCTAAGACTATAAAAGAGAAGAATATCATTAGGCAAGGGGATTGAGAAAGTCTTGAATATCTAATGAAGGACGAGATCTAGTATGCAGGTTATGGGTTGCTTGATCTAAGCTGAGGGATCTCACAAGTTGATGGAGAACAATATCTAAGGATAAATCGGGATCAAATGCTTGAAATGAACTATCTCTTTATAGTTGATTATGCTTATTATAGATCTGTATACTGATGCATGTAATGTTATGAATTGGGCATAGCTTAAGTCTGAAATCCGTACAAGTCATGATTAAATATTTATAGATCTGTACGCCGGTTGGCTTTCGTAAAAGCGCGTATGTACGCGGGTTTGGTTTGTCCAATTAGTGTATGCACTTTAATGCATAATTTTGATGATATAGTTGGCTCTGAATAGTGTTGCAGAGTTCAGGGTTCTGCTCTGTGTTTTGGTGACTGCGTTTTGTTGATAGGGTTCAGTGATTCAGTATTGGGTGATTCAGAGATTGCTAATGCTAGTGTTGATTGATTGTGTGATTCAATGATATTGATGGGTCCGGTATGAAAATTGGATGAAATGTGGCCTTCGGATTATAGAGTTGTGCTTCAGTGTATCCAGTCTGAAAAGTTAGGAAATGTGGTACCTGGAGGAGAGAAGATTGTAGGCCAGTGCCTAAGTACTAGTATCTTAGCTAGTACAAGAACTATGGGGGTTGTAGCTCCCTTCTAGAAGAATCTGGAGAACGAGAGAGGGTTGTAGCTCTCTGCAGGTTACAGCCTGTGTACTGGTAAAGGATTGCACTAGTACATTGTAAAAGAAGTTTCTTATTAAAGGAAGATAGAAAGAAATTGCAGCAGGTGGTTTTCACCCACATTGGGTTTCCACCTTATATCATGGTGTTCATGTGTGCTTCTTGTGTGTGATGATCTATTCTGTTTTACTACTTCTGTTTACTGTTCATATGGTCAATGGAGTTCTGATGCATTAACTAAAGATCAACATGTAATGGATTATTTGATTCATAAATAATCCGGATATACACTCGTTTCTTTAGACACACTTACGTATACACACGGGTTCACTTAACTGAAGTAGCGTATATGTATCTAAGTATGGAATAGAAATTTTTTTACTGATTTGATAATACTGATTCACCCCCCCTCTCAGTATTATTTACAACAATTGATATCAGAGCAGGTCCTTTCGTAGAAGCTTGATCGCTTGAAGGAGATCTGTGGAACAATGGGAAAGAAGCTTAAGAAGAAAGCACCAAAGAAGAAGAAGACATCTCAGAAGAACTATGACAGTGGGAGAATCGATTGGGGATTAGGTGTAAGAAGCTTTTTAGAATGAGATTCAGAATCATTTCAGAATGAAGATGAAATATCAGGTATGAATTTGTTATCTGCTGATGTTCCAACTATCTATCCACGTAGAGAGGATGTATGTGATAGTGAAACAACTGAAGTTGCTTTTATGGGTGAACAAGAAGGATATCAAATAGAGGCAGCATTTAAAAGGATGACAGACAAAATTAGAGATCAAGAAGATCTATTGAACATAAAGGATGGTGCCATCAAAGAAGTTGCTACTAGACTAAAGGCTCAACAAGAGGAAGAAAGCAAGGTAAGGATGTTATTCAAGGACAAATATCAAAAGTTACATGATGAAGTAACATATCTAAGAAATGAAGTGAATAAAAAGAACACAACAATCAAGAAACCCAGAGATAGATCTAGTCATTATGGAAATCTTGAAGCTACGACCCTCTCACTAAAGCAAGAACTTGAAGAAGCAAGGAAGCAGAATAAAGTTCTACTCCAAGCTATTGAAAAACAAGAAAATGAAGTTATCAGTTTAAAAGCACAGCTAGAATGTTCCTCCAGAGTTCGTCAAATGCTGCAGGTGTTGAATGAAGAACAAGAAAAGGAGATTCTCAATCTAAGACGTCATTTGGAAGAATAAAGAAATGTTGAAGAGAACGTGAAGAAGAAGTATCTTGAAATGGAAGAGCAACATCAAGTTGAGGTAAATATTCTAAAGGATAAATTAGAATAAAAGGATAAGCTCTTACTGTTACACTGAAATTTGTCACCATGACTATCTGCAGTTAATATGGCTCCATCAATAGTCATATTATCCTCCTTGTCAAGCCTTGTACCTCTGCTCTCCATGTCAAACTTCAAAAAAGAGAGAAAGTCACTAAAAACATGTTTATCTCTGGGTACGCAGGTTCTCTCTACCTTGCATGCGTGTACGCATCCCAAACTCATTGTACCTACGTACTTGTACGCTCTGTAAGCCAAAGGATGGGTGCGTACCCCTGTAAAGGTCAAAAGGCGCGAGTTTCATCTTAAAAAAGTTACTTGTGGTCACTTCTAGAGCCTTCTAGAAGAGTGTTTGACGTGTATTGAGTGCCTCCAGATAGTTCATGCATCCCTATGATAGAGGAACTTATCCCATCAAGAGAGGAGCTACCCCATCCAAAAGAGGGAGTATCCCATTGATGTTGGAACTGAATAACTTCCTCTAGAACACTGTAAATACAGGCATTGGGCCAAGGGAGGGGAGGTTGAAAGCTGAACATTCCAAAGGGTAGATGCTGCTGGAATTAGGACTTCCATTGTAAGCTTGTGAGGAGAGATTACCATCCTTTCTTGTTTCATTTGGAAGTGGGTGAGCTTGTCCAAGTAGAGGAAA
>APFE030916021.1:98372-147008 GCA_000404065.3 Pinus taeda
CCCCCCCCCCCCCCCCTCTCAGCATTATTTCCAACAGTTAGATGTAGATAATTTACTTTTCAAAAGGAAAAGGAAAGGAAAGGGTCTGCTAGCTTAAATGCACCCAACAAAGTGAATAAAAAAATGTTAGGGTAAGTAAAAGGGTAAGTAGAAGAAAAGTTGTAGAAAGTACAAAGTTGATTGAAGCATAAGAGCATTTATCATGTTTAATCATGTGTTTCAGTGTGTAGGAGCAGTTATGAAAGTGAAAGGATGTTCACAAGTCATTTGGCTAACGTCCCCTCATTTCACTTCACCCCCCACTAAATACTTACTAATTTCCCCTTTTACCCCTTCATTTCTTATGAAGACACATTTTCCCTTCATTTTCACCCTAACCACTTAGTTTCACACATTCCCTAGCAAATTACCCTCCAAACTCATTCTCCTACACAAAAACCCCTTTCCACTAGTGTGAAACCCATTCCCCATTGAAAAAATCATTTCCCCCTTATTAATCCCCTATTTCACTAAAAACACCCATAAAACCCCTTTTAGCCTAAGTTTTGTTTACCCCCACATTTCTTAACAAACCTCTGCTATATTCACTTTTTCCTGATATAACTCTATTTAACCCACCACTTTGGTGTGGTAAACTAATCCCACTACATAAACCCCAGTCATTATATTTTTAATCCCGCCATTACTCATAAATTAATTACAAATCAATTGTAACTAACCCCTGGGCCCCACTAACTTCCGCCCTGATTTCTTGCTATGCAACTTCATTGCGCTACAGTTGTCCGATCTACCACCCCAAATCTGATGGCGATCATCAATATCACGTCCATTCACCTCCCGAACTTTACCTGCCCAAGAGCGCGCAATATGAACGGTATTTCCCAGGCCCCTTTTGGCTATGTGGCAGCACTGTGTAAACTCATGTGCTCTTGGGAAAATACCGCCCGATGGCCAAAAGTGGTGCGATGGACCCCTAAACTGCCTCCCCCCATAAGCGAAAACCATCACCGCTCATAATGAATTTCCCCGCCAATTTATAACCATTGTCGATTAAAAGGCGAAAGATGACCATTTTCACCCTTTTTCACCCATTTGCTCTATGAAAGCTTCCTAAGCTTTCCTGCACCACCCTAAGCTTATGCAACCAGATTTGACCACCAACTAACTCCCAAACATGCTCTGGAATCCCAATTGAGCCTTCCAGTGCGCGACAGAAGCCACAGTAGCCCCTACAGCCACCATTTACAACAATTTGTAGTGTAAACCTTAAATTCCAGGCATTTTGATAACAAACCAGAAACAACCCTCTTAGTTTAAAAATGTACAGTCAAATCAAGAGATAGTTAATTGAATTTAGATTGGTTTCCCCTAAATTGAGAACATTTCCCCCACTGAATACCCAAACCCCTATCCTGCAAACTGGCATTACCCTATCACTGCACCTGACTTTTGAAAACCTCACTCCTTCAGCCTGCATAAGCCTGATTCCCACATTTATCCTAAGGATGGCTACTCAGACCTCTCTGGATTTCATACATGTGTCAACCCCTCACCTGGACATTAACCATTTGGCCCTAGCAGACAAGGATTTCCAAATTAAAGACATTTCTACTCCAGACCACCTTCTGAAAATCCACTAGTGGAGTAAGGATAGGTCTCTAAACCATGTAGATGAAATGCACCTTTGGGAATCCAATTTTCCCAAGAATACATTCTCGAAAGTTAACTCATTCCTAGACTTTGTACATTTTTGTCATTCCTACTATTTCCCAAGATAAAGGGCTATTGTGGCACCAAAACATGAGTTACTATTCACCATTACTATTGAATGCATAAACCAGATCTTACAAATCCAGCCTAGCTGTAATCAGACCCCTCTATCCATTGGAACTCTGTTGGACTTTTACATCACACTAGACCTAGTCAAAATCAAACAAATTTTCCAGAATTTCATCATTGAGGAATGCCATACTTCTATAGACACTCCACCCTATGCTGCTGCTATTTTTTCAAAGACTGGCAGGTGCATAATCGCCATGCTCTCAAGCATCTTAGGATACACATCAGATGAGCATGTGGATGAGGTCATCATGGCCTTCCTGTCCATTTTCAATACAAGCAAGCCTCCTGCTATTATGTATGATATGCTCAGTTCATTGCAGACAGAATACATGAGCAATTCATCAGACTGCCCAATGAAAGTGTTTTCAAATACTCTTCAGTGTTGTTTTATATGGTTTTGTATTACCAGACAAACAAGTTCCTTGTGAAGATCCTGAAATTGGACACCAAGGGAAATGAGAGATCAGTCATATATTGGACACCCTTGGTACAGAATTTTTTCACGACGTTCACCTACAAAGACTTTATAAACTCTTTTGTGTACCTAGTCATGAACATGCTAACTTCTAAGACTCAGCCTAGAATCAATCCTGAGATCAAGAGAGTACTAAAATTTGCCAAGAATAGTAAGGTGGGAGACTGATAGTTGTACCAAAACCACACTAAGATCAAAATTTATGGTTGTGATATAGCCCCCCTCTAAGTTGCCCAAATACGTCCCTATGAGGATATTTTCCCTTGAATACTTCAAACAAATCATCAACTCTGATGAGTTCCACTTCCTAGCTTATAGGAAGAAAACCCAATTCAAAGTGAAAACTATGCCCATTCATTTGCAATAATATAGAGGTTGGACCAGAGGCTGACAGGTTACTTCAACAAATGAAATTCAGAAATAGTTTCATGTGGCACTATGACCCTCATGGGGTCATTAAAAATCTTAGACTCAAGGTCAAATTGGGAGCCTATATCCACCACCCAGGACCTAACATTGAATAGTTTGCTAACACCTTGATTGATATGGACAACATTGTTGTGGATGTAGAGAACAAACTCATTGATATTGAAAGACGATTTGATCACAACTCTTTCATGCAGGTTCCAGAACAAGGGGAGACAATGAACATTCCTCCTATCATACATACCCCAGCTAATGACATAGGAAGATTACAATAAGAATATCAAGGAAGTGGCCAGAGATTAGGTAAACACTTCATCCATGGAGGGTATACCAATAGGCAAAGTATTTTACCAAACTTTTGAAAACTTGTTTTACCTCAGCATGAGGTAAAACACATTTTTATTAATAAGCCAACTTTTGCCAAATACACAGAGGTAGATGAAATATACAGAAAGATGCTCAATATCCAATTACAAAATGAGGAAATATAGGAAAAACTAAATGATTTACTATAGGAAAAAACACAGTAAAAATATATTAAATGTACAGTAAAAAGTAAAAGAGCACAATAAAAGGATATTGACAAGTCAACAAGGTTAAAGTGTATTAGATAAAGGCTATCATATGAAAGGTTAAAGTAAAACAGAACATCCAATGTGAAGACCAAATAGCCAACCAGCTAAAAGAGAAAAAGATCAAAGAGCAAAGCCAACAGAACCTAAATAACAGGGACAGAAAGCAGTAGCTCAATAGTTGTCTCTATCTTCTTGCATGAAGACATTTATTTTTCCTAGATTAGTTCTCAATGCAGTTTGAGATATTTATTAATTCCTTTTTGTATAAATACTTCATAATTCGAAGTATTATGGTGGATTATTTTAAATTTGTAGAGTTATTTTGATCTTAAAACCTAAGGGTGATTGTACCACTTTCAAGTCAACAGACTGGAGCAAGTAATAAAATCATTTCGCTACAGGGTTCACGAGATGAGCTATTTGCAGTGAAGTATCTTCTTTGTTTGATTTTGTTACTTTCTTATGTGTTTCATAACCTTAAATGTGTTCTAAATTTGAATGAATTAATTGGAGATATCACTCAGAATTTGTTTAAGTACACCTTGTTTTGCACAGTTAGTGATTTACATGTTTTCATCTGATACCCAAATTTGAGAACCGTTAATTGCTCTCCCACCTCAGTTGACTTATTTCATTCCTTCTAGAGTCCAGCCTAGGGAATGCTTGGATGCTCCATGGTTCCGATTTGAAACCATTTCACCATTTACCCTTTGAGATCTACAGTAACTCATCTATCTTGCCCTGTAGACATTGTTTTTAGAACTGAATCCAGTCTTGTCTGTCTGACATTCGACCAAATAGCCCAATGGTAAAAGAAAACCTTTGTTCATATAAGTAATGTGATCCCACCACCCAAATTCAGACAAAAAACCAAGTGCAAACAATAACTAGCCTAAAATCTTCTTAACTAAAACAAAGTTAAATTATAAAGCGAGAGCCCTCTCTGAGCATCAAGAAGGCTAGGTCCTGATCTCCAAAAGTGGTTTGTGGTTACCTTTTACCTTTCCTCCTTCATTAACTTTGAAAGGAATATCAGAGTGATAACAGAACATTATTGTGTCTTTTAATTAATTTATTATTGACAAATTAATGTAAGGCTCAAGCATATTTATATTTCAAATACAATTATGCATAATGTAATCATATTATCTTTTATATAATAAAAATTATTGAATATATGATAAAGAGTATTTTGCATTTAATTTTAATTTAAATTTTATGTAATTTTAGAAGGAATCTAGTTGGTTTCAATTATTATAGAGTATAGGGTTGTAATAATGGTTATTAAGCTAAATGTAGCTAACAATTATCTTGAGGTTGGAAGCTATTTTTATTTGTAAAAGTTACATGGGTAGACATAATTTTGTTTGTAAATTTGTTAAGTCAAGATCTTATTATTTTGGATCTTGAACCAAATGTATTTGTGGCCACATTATTAATAAAAAGCATTGCAGAGCAAGGAGGGGCACTAGGTTATAATTTCTTGTTTTTCAAAAGATTTGTACTGAATGAATAATCTTTGCAATCCTTGGTTATTTCTTCTATAATTTTGTGTGTGCAGATATTTGTAATTAATGTTGTTTTATTTTAAGTCTACGACGTATATTGATTGTGTTGAGTGGTTGCATGAGAGCAAAGAAGGGAGAATAAGTGCCTACAATAAGCATAGAACTGCATAAAAAAGCCAGAGGAACATAAAGGGATGAGAAGAATTGACTTGGAAAAGACAAAAACAAGTCGAGATAGACCAACACTTAGCTATTTTTTTTTTCAAAATATGTTAACTAACGAGCGTTGGGATCACCACTTTCCTAATATCTAGCTAACATTGATGAAATTCCAAGCCGTGACGGGGTTAAATTATGTGCCAGGAGGAGATTGTCAATAGACGGGAGTGGGAAATATACAAATCTCTATCACCCAGAGCTGTCAAACCTGGAGGATGAACCCTTGAGGAATTGTTAGAACCCAAGTCTAAGAGACCGAGTAGAGAAGGGACCGGGACACAACATCCCCGTGGTAAATCCTAGAGGGGAGCACCAAATGATTTTTTATTATCATAGAATGGTGGCCCAGAGTTTGGGTTCACCCACAGGCCATGATATGGTGTGCCAAGGTATTACATCAGGTTGGAATAGAGAGGGTGGAACCCAATCGACTACTGCCTAACCCAATGATACAAAGAGAAGTTCCCAGGCTATGCATTGAGATTTAGAGGACTAGGACATTCCAGATGACTAATTTTATTCCCCCACTATTTAACTTTGGTTCCCATTGCAGCACTTGGTACATACACTCGTAGTGTAATGTACTAGGTTCCAATGCTTGACTCTAAGGGTGATGTTGTAACAAATATTGAATCTGGGACATATAATTTACATTTAAATTGGGCAGTTTGGCTAAGCGCCTTTCCTAAAAGGAATCAACTCTGAATTGAAGGAACTTTCTGGAAATCTAAAGGAAGATTTGCATACGGTGGTATCAGAGTGGTAAGGTCTCTATAAGAAATAAATAAAGTTTTATTTAATTGATTGCAATTTATTCTATGACTGGTCTATTTGTCAATAATGGAATTTAGAATTAGAAGAGGTAGAGGTCAATGAAGAGGCTGAACAAATTCAAATCCGTAGTTAAGGGATGAAGTTAGGACTCATAGGTGAAGGCTAGAAGTGATCAAGGCTAACATTAATCATGATCAGATAGGTGATACTAGTGAGGAAGAAAAAATTCCATAAGAGGACGAGGAGAGATCTAAAAAACCCCTAGAAATCTGATTTTTGAAGTCAGTTTTTGGTCCAGGTTTTTGGTCAAAGGCATGAGTACCTACATGTAGTGGTAGTTTGGATCCAGAATAATTGATAGATTGTATTAATGAAACGAACAAACATTTTGAGTATGTGGAGCTACCGGTAGACAAGCAAGTTAGATTTTTTGTTACGAAATCGTGAAGACATATAGCTTTGCGGTGTGACAGAGTGGAAGAAGAAAGGGCCTTGAGGAACAAATCCAAGATCAAGAGCTTGAGTAGGATGACTGCTAAATTGAAAAGTAAGTTCCTTCCCAAATATTATCAATTAATTTTATTTAGAAATATGAATAATATGAAGCAAAAGGTGATGATTGTTAGGAAGTATACGGAGCAATTTTATAAGGTAAATATTAGAACAGGGTACATAGAAGATACACTTGGGAGGTTTTTCATGTATATCAATGGATTGAGGTTTGATATTAAAGCTGGATTAAGTTTAATTTTCTTGATATCTATTGAGGAACCATACTGGGTTTCATAGAAGGCTAAGGAGAAAATGATGAGAAACCAAGGTTTGAAGATGAGTGACAACAAAAGAGAAACAACAAAAGGGAGAATCTAGTAACTCAAACCTTCAAATAGATCTAGAGAAAACTATAAATACCAGAGGAAGGAGGACTCCTTTGAGAGATAGAGGCAGAGGCAAAGAGCAGGTGAGATGTTCAGTTGTGGATAGTTGGGACATTATTCCTTTGAATGTCTAGAAAAATTTGGAAAACAAAAGGGGGAACATTTAGGAAAAACCAACTCAGAACCTAAACTTCCAAAGGTAGCAGAAGAATGTGTCAACTCACCAGAAGAAGGAGAATCTAAATTGTTGGAGAAAGTAGAAGATGTATATGAACCCATGCAAATAAGAAGTTGATTCAGGACAACTTGAAAAGGACAAGGAAAATGTTACAAGTTGATTGTAGGCAATGGTAGTATCGATAAATTGCTTTCTACAAAGATGCTGGAGAAATTTTAGCTGGAAGGGATATCACATATTGCACCATACATATTCTCATGGTTGCGAAAGGGTAATAGATGATGGTAAGTGAGCAATGTCAGTTGGAATTCTAGATTGCAATATACAAGGACCATGTTTTGTGTGACATTATACATATGAACCTATAACACCATCCTCCCATATTTACCCAAGCTAACCAGCCTATCGGGGTAAAATTGTGATGAATAGTCACTATGATATTATTCAACTCCCAAATTATAGTTAACAAAGTGGAACTAATAAACCAAAACCAAACTGACCTTCCTTTGGAGCTACAATACCCCAAGGGGCTAACCAACCAGTCTAGGTACCCAACCACTGAGTTAATTTTCTTGTTAGATTAACTATACCCCTAGTCACTCCCATGAAAAGCCCTCAATGTGACTGAAACCCACCAATTGCTCCCATGTCAAGGCCTCCATGTGACTGCATTCTTTTTCTGATAGTTCGGTGTCATTAACACTAAAATTTGAGCCACTTTTTCAGCATCATCTCCCAAGCCTCTTCCTAGAACCTAATGAAACACACACAAGTGATAAATAACAAGAATACAAGGCCTTTAATGCAAATATTGACCAAGAACATGACGTAATTCATCCTAACCATGACATCAATTTCGTCAAAAACATCATGAACATGTAATGTACAAGTCATAAATACACATCTAAACATAGGGATTCCATACTTATCTGAGAACTAGCAAGAAGGTTTGATGCCCTCTAAAAATAGTTTCATTATCATCTACTAGGCCATTCATTCATTAATATTTCATCTACTAACCAGAACATGATGAGATCCATAACACAAATCTGTCATAAACCATGCTTGTAAGTAGCATATAACCAGAGAACTATCAATGATAGAATAGCCATTAAAGCCACATAGTAACAAGTACGTTTACACATAATACATAAGAGAAAAATAACTCTTATTTACATATCCTAATCCAACCAAGTAAGGGACTTCCATGTACCACCCGACCATATATTGGGTTGAAGCAAATCTTTCTTTTAGACAATCACTTGCATGTCATATTTCAAGCATGAATGTAGGACTCACAAAAAAAACCAACCGGGGCTTCCTCAAGCTTTATTGTGTATCCTGCCATTACTAGTCAAGTGATTCCTAGTCCTGAAAATCTCATATATACAACTAGGCTTCATCATTTATCTTGCCATATACATGTCAAGGGATTCCTAGCCCCAAAAAAATAACATATACTATAAGATTTACCTCAATCCCACCATATATCGGTAAAGGGATCACTAGGCCCTAAAGAAGCATGGATACTTCTAGATCTCTCCACATAAACTGTGAGGAATTTTATCATCTCCACCCTTAGGCTTTACCATGTATCCTGCCACTTACTGACCAATGGATTCCCAAGCCTTTCGGAATTTCCTTGAGACCACCCCACTCATTTTTGAAATCATCTAGAAATACAACTCTACCAATTAAAAGAATGCCATCACACCATGCCTATCCAGAAATGGAGAGGACAGGTTGAAACCAGTTCCACACCTAGGGAAACCCATACCAATAGCAATAAGAGAACCAAATACACACATGCATGTACCATGCATGTCAAAACTAGTGAAGAAATCATACATGAAACTCGATATCTACAAGTTATCCAGTTGTGGTCGCGTGATCCAAATCTTGTTTTCTTCATATTTTGTTTCCTTGGTTTTCCTTTTCCTTCCTTTCCTTTCCTTTCTCAAATTCAAGAGTGCTCCAAGAATGGTCTAAGTGTGCAAGAGTATGAGAGAGTAGAGAGAACAGAGAGAGAGCTTCAAAACTGAACTGACAAAAGGTTGTGAATTGATCTTGAGAAGTGTTTTTATCATTGAGGCCTCTATTTTCTTAAATTTCCATAATTTTCCTTCATTTTCCTCCTCACATGTAACCTATGACCTTTCACCTTCCTTTTTTCATAGTTTCCTTTATTTTCACAAATAAATGTCAATTAATGTCTCTTTCCTTTTTAAATATTTTGAAGTTGCCTTTGATAATTTCCCATAGCCATAATAGACCAAATGAATACCCACTATGATGTTTTTCCTAAAATTCAACTTGGAGTATGTGTCCCATGACCTTGGTCTTATTTTTCCTTTATTAACTTTATTACATTAATTTTTAACCTAGGGTTGTTATAGACCCCTCCCCCTTAGGGTAACACCATCCTCATTGTTCAATGACACCTACAACCAATAAAACCACTGCAAACCAAAACATACTACCCCTGGAGCTTGATATCTTAGCTCGATGCTTTATTTACAATGGTCAACTTGCTAGAAAGAAAATAAACATAACAAACATAACAACATGACACACATACCGCTTATTGGAGTTTTATAATACAACACATTTTAATATTTACATACATATACATATATACATATACGGAAACTACTTTTCCTCAACTGAAAAATAATGAAGGATACATAACCTACATCTGATCAACCATCTCCCATGCAGCTTCATCGGGCCCAAAGTGTTTCCGCTAAACTTTAACCTGATTGATTGATCGGGTTTGAAGCATGAGCATATTCCTCTGAAAAATGCATTAAGGTTCTAGCTAGAATTATCCTTCTGGTTCCACATGCAATACATACCAATCACGAACATCATTTACATAACTTTTAAGTAATGAAACATGCAAAACATCATGGAATTTCACTATCGGAGGTAGTGCAAGTCTGTAGGCACTGGTCCAATCTTCTCAAGGATCTCGAAAGGATTTCAATACAAAGGTTCCAGCTTTCCATATCATCTAATCCCGAAGGATCTCTTCTTGGGCTTGATGCACAACTACACATGCTCCCAAACCTAAAACTCCTTAAATGACTAGTGTTGATTTGTATAAAGCTCTTGTCTATATTTTGTTTCCTTTATATTCTTCTTGATAACCTACATTTCATGTTCCATCTCTGCCAACATGTCTGGTCCAGTCAACACCCTGCTCACCAAATCACTCCAACCAATGGGAGTATTACAAGCCTACCCATAGAGTGCCTCAAACAGACACCTCCTCAGTGAATATTGATACCCATTATTATAAGAAAATGCAACCAGTGGAAGGTACTTTTCCCACTTTTACTGTTGATGCATAACATATATTCTTAACATGCCCTCCAAAATTTTATTGACCCTCTCTATCTATCCATCTGTCTGCAGATGATAAGTTGTGCTAAAATCCAACTCTATACCCAATCATGAAAACAATTCTCTCCAGAACCTAGAAGTGAACTTTTCTTCTTTGTCTAATATAATATTCTTAGGAGCACCATGCAACCTCACTATGTCATTTATGAATACCTCTACTACCTCAGTAGATGAATATGTAGACTTCACTCGAATGAAGTGTGTTATCTTTGTCAACATGTCCACCACAACCATGATGAAATAATGTTGTCTAGATGCCCTCGAAAAACCTATGATGAAATACATAGAAATGACCTCCCATTTCCACTCTGGAATTAGAATTGGTTGTAGTAAACCACCTGGATATTTACACTCTACTTTTACTTATTGAAAATCTAATAATCTAGCCACGAACTCTGCTGCCTCTTTCTTCACCTTCGGTGTGTAATAATACTTCTTAACTACTGTCAACGTCTTTTGATATCCGAGGTGACCTGAATACAAATCAACATGAAAGTCACTCGATATAAGCTTCTTGAGGTCACTGTTTTCCGTCACATAGATCTTGTTCCTAAACTTGATCAAACCATCCATTTTAATATGATTGTCCACATCCTAATCACATGTACCCTGGTGTTATAACATGTGCCTAAGCTCCCTATACATGTCATCTTGTTATCTTTCCTGTAATATTTTACCCTTCAAATATGTCCCATATGAACTGATAGTTGTTATATGATTCACCTATGCTCTTTTGTTAAGAGCATATGCACCTATTGTCCTTTCCTTTAAATGACATGATCTCAAAGTCAAACTCATTAATCGTGGCCAACCTTCTAGCTTGTATGGAATTCAGATTTAGATGGTGAAACAGGTATCTCAATCCACCGTGGTCACTCATCAATACAAACCTCCTACCAAGAAGATAGTGTCTCCACATCTTCAATGCATGGAAAATCACTTCCAACTCGAGATCATGCATCACATAATTTTTCTCGTGCTCATTGAATTTACTCAACTCATAGAAATCCACCTGTCCTTCCTACATCAAGACTCCACCAAGTCATCTCTTACAAGGATCTGTGCACACCAAAATCTCTCTATCCAGATCTGCAATCTTTAGAACTTGAGCATTTGTCAACAATTGTTTCAATTGTTCAAAACCTGCTGCTCATTCCTCTTGTCCATTCCAATTTCTTACCTTTTCACTGGAATGATGTGATAGGATATGCAATTTGCAAGAATTTCCTGATGAAGCTCCTATTGTAACCTGCTGACCCCATCAATGGCCTTACCTCATCCATAATCCTAGGAGTTTCCCAGTCCATAATAGCTTTGATCTTTTCTGGATCCACTATTATGCCTTCCTTGGAAACCACATGTCAAAAGTAATGTACCTATGTCTTAAAGAAACTTCACTTTCTAATATTGGCATATAGTTGATGCTCTCTTAACAATTTTAAAATTGTTGCCAAGTGTTCAACATGATCTTCCTCATTCTTAGAATATATCAATATCGTCAATGGATACAATAACAAACTTGTCCAGATAAGGATGTAACACATTATTCATAAAGAACATAAAAGTAGATCGAGTGTTAGTCAAACCAAATGGAACTACAACAAACTCATAATTCCCATACCTATTTTGGAAACAAGTCTTCTAGATTTCCTCCTCCTTAATGCATAAATGATGATATCATGATATCAAATAAATCTTTGAGAACTCTACTGCTCCCTTTAATTGGTCAAATGAGTCATCAATCCTCGACGACGAATACTTGTTCTTAATGGTTTCCTTTTTAAATTATTTGTAATCAATGCATAACCCGAGAGTACCATCCCTCTTCTTCACAAAAAACACTAGTGCACCCTAAGGAGATACACTTGCTCTAATGTATCCCTTGTTAGTCATTTCCTTCAGCTACAAATTCAATTCCACTGACCTCAGAGTGCTCATCCTGTACAGTGCCTTTGATGATGGAGATGCCCCTGGTACCAACTCAATAGAAAATTCCACTTCTGAATGATGCAACAATCCTTAAATCTCTATAGGAAATACATCTTCAAAATTTTGCAAAATCGGGGACCTTTTCAAGACCTCTACATCATCAACATCCTTACCTTTGTCACTATAAATATGTACTCCAAATAACACACACCCTATCCTGAAACTATGCTTTGCTTGTATAGCTACAACCATCCTCACTAATCTAGCCTTCTTCTTACCCTATAATATTCACTTTTCCCCATTGTCATCCAAGCACTCAATAGCCTTACCATAACAATCCACCTTAGTCTTGTGAAGATACAACCAATCCATGCCCAAAATCATATTGTATGATCCCAAAATAAGTACGTTCAAATAAACCGATGTAGGCATGCCATTCATCTCAAATGCACAAGATCTTACCTAATGAACAACTATTTTCTTTGTACTTGTATCCAACTCCACTAACCAAGATTTTGCATGCACTTATTTTCTCAACCCACACATATCAACCAAGTGAGGATTAGCATAACTATAATTAGATCTAGGGTCAATCAAAATAGAAACAACTTGATCACAAATCTTACCATCCATCTCGACAATAGATCCCTGGTGATTTGATTTCTTTTTATCCAATGTTGCATAGATCTGAGGAATTCTTTGTCCAACATTTACAACTATATGTGCTTCATGTGCACTGTAGATTTGAGGCCTGCCACCCTGACATGATGGATAATCCTTGTTGAGATGCTCCTTGCCACATATCCAACAATGCAATTCTCTCTTACCCTCAGCTTTATTTTTCTGTCCTCCAGGTTGTGATCCATGTGCCTATCCGAGTACATCAAACTTCTTATAAGGAACAACATTCACTTTCTCACCTACATCCTTAGGTCTTGTTCACTTCGATGACCACTTTTCCTTAGCTTTGTATTTCCCTTTCCAACCTTGTTGAGATTTTGTCTTACACTTCAATTGCTCATAACACTGTTTCAAATTCCTGATGTCTTCCTCCAATAATCTAGGATCATCAAACTTGATCCTGTCTTTGAACTTTGATCGGAAACCCTGTATTGAAACTTTGAATCTTTTCCTTCTCCTCCATCAAATAAGGCAGATACTTCAGCAAATCCTAGAATGTGCTCTTATACTCCTCATCGGTCATGGATCCCATCTTCATCTCATAGAATTATTTCCGCTATCATGATAGTATCTTTGAGATAGATACTTGTTCTTGAAAATTCTTTCAAACTCCCTCCAAGTAAAATCTTATTCCCAAATACCTCTGACATTCTTCATGTCTTACAACCATATGTCTACTCTACCTTTAAGATTGAACGTACCTATATTTACTTCATGTTCTTGGAGTAATCATGCAATCTAAAGAGCTTATTCATTCCAATAAACTAAGCTTTTGTATCTTATGACTTCTTCATTTCTCCATCAAATGTAGGTGTCTTGGATTTCTTGAGCGCATCCATAAAATATCCCTTGTCACTCCTCCTATACGGATGATAGTGATGATGACCATGATACCTATCTGAATCAGAACTAGAGTAATTCTCATGTATAATACCTACCCTATTAGGTGTGTCGAAGAATCTTCCATCCCAGATAGTATCATCCATATCTGACCCATGTCCATCACGAGATCTGCTAACATAGGCTCCATCTGTCTTGTCCACTTGTCCATGAATGATACTAACCAGTCCCTATCTCTACATGTCTGACAAACTTGAAAGGATAAATGCATTAACCTCTTCTTATTTCTCATGTTCCCTGGAAAGTCTCTCTTGTGACCGAATGAAATTTTTTTGTCTTCTTTGTAACTCCTTATTTTCTCCTTCAAACTTCTCAAAGTGTCTGTTATGTCAGGAGAGTACCGATCACCATGATGCTCATCTAATCGATAGGAGACCCTCGTGAACTATAATCCACCATTTTTCTAACCATTTTTTATCTTATTCTTCCTGCAAGTATGTCATGTCAGCTAAACCAAAATATAAACATAACCAACATACCTCATTATAGTTAAGGGGAGGATATCTCATCTACAAGATCAACTATATTAGTATAATACATGTATAATCATAATCATAACAATATACCAACATCATCTACATCATTATCCAATTACCATGGATGTCAATACCAACTGCATACCATGACCTCATGCATGAAAACTATAACCATAACAATGCATGCATACATCCACATAGAAAACAAACATACACAAATTCATATTCAACTGACACACATTCATGACAACCACATTCGAACAACAACATCATCAAATTTCACATGACAACACAACTACAACAATGATCATCCCCATGCATACACATCAAAAACATATACAACCTACATGCATGCATGACAAGCACATTCCACTCATCCAGTCTGAGGGTTGAACCATGCTCTGAAACAACTATGTGGTATCAGAAATCACCCAAAGAGAATGAAAATGAGACATAACCCAAAGAGAATAGAAACCAAACATCACCCAAAAAGAATGGAGTCCTGCTATGATACCACTCTGTAACACCCTACTCCCACATCTACCTAAGCTAACCAGCCTACTAGGGTCAACATGTGATGAAGACTCACAATTATATGATTCAACTCCCCAAGTACAGTTAAGGAAGTGGAATCAACAATCCAAAAACAAACTAACCTTCCTCAAGAGCTACAGGACCCCCATGGGCTAACTAACCACTCTAAATGCCCAACCCCTAAGTTAACTATATTTTTAGATCAACTAGACCCCCACTAACTCCCATGACAAGCGATCCATGTGACTAAAACCCTCCAACCACTCCCACAATAAGGCCTCCATGCGACTGCAGTACTTTTCAGGAAGTTCTATACCAGCGACCTTAAAATCTGAGCTAACTTTTTAGGGCTAGGATGCAAGCCTATACCTAGAACTTGATGAAACACTCAGAAATGATAAATAACAAGAAGAAAAGGCTTCTACTATAAATCTTGAATAAGAACCCGACCTGAATCATCCTAACCATGACCAACATTTCTTCAAATGCGTCATGAACATGTAATGTATAGGTCATAAATACACATTTGGACATAGGGATTCCATACTTATCTCATAATCATCAAGAAGTTGTGATGACCTCTCACAATAGCTACATTATCATTTATTAGGTCATTCATTCATTAATATTTCATCTACTAACCAAAACATGATGAGAGGCATAACTAAAGTATATCATAAACCATTCTTGTAACCATCATATAACTAGATAAATATCAATGATAGGACAACCATTAGAGCCGCATAATAACAAGTTCATTTACACATAATACACAATAGGAAAATATCGCTTATTAAAATATGCAAATCCAACCAAGTTAGGGACTTCTACATACCACTTGACCATAGATTCGGCAGAACCAAATATTTGTTTCAGGCAATCACCCACGTGCCATATTTCAAGCATGAATGTGGGACTCACAAAAAAACCAACCAGGGCTTCCTTAAGCGTTACTCTATATCCTGCCATTAATAGTCTAGTGGTTTCTATTCCTGAAACCCTCATCTATTTAACTAGGCTTTATCATTTATCCTTCCATATACTGGTCAAGGTATTCCTAGGCCCAAATAAAGAACATGCACTACAGGCTTTAACGCAATCCCGCCATATATCACTCAAGGGATCATTAGGTCCTAGAAAAGCAAGGATACCTCCAGATCTCTCCGCAGAAATCGTGAAATTTTTTCCCATCACCACCCTTAGGCTTTAACGTGTATCCCGCTATTTACCGGTCAAGGGATTCCTAGGGCCTTGGAAATTTTTCTGAGACCACCCCACTTACTTTCGAAACCATCCGATAATCCAGCTCAACCAAGTAGAAGAGCCTCATCAAACCACAACTATCCAGAATTGGCAAGGCAGGAATGAAACTACTGCCACCCCTGGAAAAACCCATGTCAATGACATCAAGAGAACCAAATACACATATGCATGTACCATGCATGCCAAAACTAGGAGGAAATAATTGATGCAACTTAATACCTACAAGTATTCCCACTGTAGTCAGTCGATCCAACACTCATTTGCTTAATCTTTTCTTCCCTTTCCATTCCTTGTTCTTCCTTTTATTTCCTTTCTCCAGTGCTAGAGTTCTCCAAGAATTTTCTAAGTGTGTAAGAGTATGACAGAGTAGAGAGAATACAGAGAGAGATCCAAAACCAAACTTGCAAAAGGTTGTGAACCAATCCTCAGAAACCTTTTTATCATTGAGGCCTCTATTTTCTTAAATTTCCATTATTTTTCTTCATTTTCCTCCTCATATGCAACCTATGACCTTTCACCTTCCTTTTCTCCTAATTTACTTTCTTTTCATAAAAAATTACCAATTAATGCCTCTTGCCTCTTCAAAGCCTTTGCCATTATGTTTGCCAATTTCCCGTTAGCCATAATAAACCAAATGAAGAACCACTACAATATTTTTCCCAACATTCAGCTTGGAATACATGTCACATTACTTTGGTCTTATTTTGCCTTTATTAACTTTATTACATGGATTTTCAACCCGAGTTTGTTACACAATGTTTGCCATATTTTGCTTGGAAGACCATGGAAATATAATTGAAGGGTAAATTATGATGGATGAATGGGTAAATTTTGAGAAAGATACAAAATGACATATAGTGTGTCCTATTAGGGCTGAAAATGATACATAAAAAACTTAAACAACTGTATTGTTTATGAGTGACAAGAAGTGAGTGCAACAGAAGAAGCAAGGGAATTTAGACAATCTCGAGGATGAGATGATTAACAAGTGGATACCAATGGAATTTGAGCATCAATGAACATTAGAATTAGTCATCATAGAGGAGATTCTGAGAAATGAACAACAATATCTTGCATTCGAGGACAAAACAAAGAAATAATCTGAAGAAAGTATTGGAGATGAAAGTGAACTGAGACTAGAAAATGTTGTTGTAGGGGTTGAAATTCCAGAACAACAAGCCATCCTAAAACCAAAAGGTTGGTTCCAGTTCATCTCTACAGGCCTATTTTTATTGACTGCCTGGATAAGAGGAGAGAAAACTGATTCAATTAAATACATCTAACAATAAATACCAACTAAGAGCTCTCCAATTGGGTTATTTTGATTCCACCAAACCAAGATAATTTGGTGTCAGTGGACCACATGAATACTTTAATGGGGAAACCACCCAAAGGAAGACCATAGGAATCTTATCGATTAATACAAAAAAAAACAGAAGGGACCTCATGGATAGGAGTCAATGAAAGTTTTCAAGTCTTTGTTTATGATGTAGAAACATATTCCACTTATTTTAATTAATTTATATTTTTATGTAATCGTAAAGGGAATCTAGTTAGTTTGAATTAGTATGGAGTGTGTGGTTGTAATAAATGCCTATTAATCCAAATGTAGCTAATAATTATATGGAGGTTGGAAGGTACTTTTATTTGTAAAAGTTTCGTATGTAGACATAAATTTGTTTGTTAATTTGTTTAGTCAAGATCCTTTTATTTTGGATCTTGAACCAAATTTTTTATATGTGGCCACATTATTGATAAAAAGGACTACCTGTGAGAGCAGGGAGGGCAAGAGGGATAGTGTTATAATTTCTTGTTTTTCAAAAGCTTTATACCGAACGGATAATATCTGCAATCCATTCTTATTTCTTCCACAACTTTTTGTGTGCATATATTTCTAATTAATATTTTTTTTAAGTTTGCAAGGTATATTGATTACATTGAGTGGTTGCAAGAAGGTGTAGAAGGGAGAATAAGTGCCTACATGAAGCACATTCCCGAATAAGGGAGCCATAGGAACATTGAAGGTTGAGAGGAATTAACTTGGTAGAGACAGAAAATAAGCCAGGAAGAGCCAACAATTAGTCGATTTTTACTTTTGGAAAATCTGTTAATTAACGAGCATCGGGATCACCACTTTCTTGAGATCTAACTAACAGCCCGGAAAATCCAAGTCGTGACGGTGTTAACTTAAGAGCCGAGAGGAGATCGTAAATAGACAGAAGCAGGAAACAAACACATCTTCGTTAGATAGAGTTGTCGTGTCTAGAGGATGAACCACATAATCATTGTTATAACCCAAGTATAAGCGACCAGATAGAGAAGGGAATGGGACATGTCATCCAGGAAGTAATACCCGATGGGCAGCACCAAAGGTTTCCATATTATTATAGAATGAAGACCCAGAGGTTGGGTTCACCCAGAGGTCACGATATGGTGTACCAAAGATCCAGGTGGACATTGGTGGCCACCTGTACCACCACCATTGTTTCTTTAAGTCTTTTAGTTTCCTTATTTGTAGCACAATTTACTATATTTTTGTAGTTTTAGGGTCCTGAACTTCCGTAGCCATTTTTAGGCCCTAAATGATGTACTTTTGGGAAAACTAAGACCAATATGGGACACCAGCCATTGTTGGTCTTTCAAAAGTTGTAGTTCTCAAATAGACCTTTCTAAAAGGGTATTTCTCGCATCAAACGGAGATCGTATGCCAAACTTATGACCCCGGGATGTTGATGTACCAATTTACCCAAACGAGGCCCATAGTTTGGAGCTTCATCTCCTATGGTTAGGTTTTTGGATGTTTAGGGTTTCCCATTGTTTCTCAATAATAAATAGGCCTTTGAGCATCATTTTACCATAATTGAGAGTCATGTAGCTGTCACATCTCTTCTCAGATATAAGCTACCATCACCTGAGCTAGTCTTATTTCCATTCTGTTTGTAAGCCTATTTCAGTATTTGATATTAATGAAATGAAGTGTTATTTCTACTACATCTTTGTATTTAGTGTTATATCTGTAATTTGTTGTTTTCTTGTTTAAACATGGATTAGTGGTATCAGAGCAGTTTTCTCTTTCTCTAGTTTTCTTTGCATTTCCCCAAAGAGGTCGGGATATAAGGAGTTAGGGCCCAATCTGGTTGAACCTTTGCAATATTAGCCTCGCAAGCCCCGACGACTTCCCATGGGGGAAGAAAAGAAAGATGAGGGGGCAAGAGATCCGATCAAAATATTGCTCGAGGAGTCCCTCGAGAAACAAAGGAATGCGATGATGGATAAATTTTCCCAAATCCTTAAACGACTGCCCACCAAAGACACATCCTTATCGATTAGCCACTCTTGAGGCTCCACTCCTTTTAAGGTACAGGTAAACTTTGACATTCCCATATTTGAGGGCCAAATGGATATAGACGTCGTAGATAAATGGTTAAATCTACTAGAAGGATATTTTTTTATTCATGATTTTTTGAGTTGATAAAAGATTACTTTTTCTCATGTCAATGTTGCACCCCACAACAAGGACTGGTGGGAAACCTACAGTGAGCATAAGGATGAAAGTAAGACCTCGCTTTTCTTACTCATGTTAGAATTCTGTAATTTCAAGGCTAAAGAAAAAATCGTGAAGGCAACATCAAAACCACTTTCGAATTTAGGATCTAGCCCTCCTAAACTTAGAGAGGGATTTCTCTATGAGATTTAGCTTTGTTTACTGGGAATTTGAGGCTAGTTATTGGGCTCAGAGTTTGGTTTTTGAATTGGTTTGGTTGGAACAAAAAGGGAAGGCCATTGGGAAATGGAATCAAAAGATCTTTGGGTGATCAATTTGTAGAAGTATCAAGCTTAAGTGAAATAGGCCAAGGTAGGTATACTATTGGATCTCTTAGATTTAAATGAAATGAAGTAGAAGAAGGGAAATAGATTCAATTGAATCTAAAGAGCGGTTAAGAATTATTTAACTTGATATCAGAGGAAGACATTTAGATTGTCAACACAAGGTACAGAGTGCTAAGAAACAAATTATGTAATTATACTTTCTGTTTAACAATTAAGAATACATAATACATATGAAAAAGAAAGAGAAACTAAATTGCAGTAAGAAGCACTTCACCACATAGATATAACACAAGAATCCTGAAACAAATTGCTTGTATTAATGTAGATGGCCACTAAATCTAAATGATCAGATTACAATAATGGTAGTCTTTCTCTGTACGAGTCCCAACCCTTTCTTACCTCAAATGATGAAGTATTTATACAAATTCTAAACTAAAATATGTTGATAAAAATCTCAAGATCTTTTTACAAATATCCTAAACTATTTTACACAAATAAAAATGAAATGTAGGGCATTCAAAACTAATGTATCTACTTGGAACAATCATTATGGATTTCTGTTGACAAAGAAGATAAATTCGAATTTGATGGCAACTCTTAGTTGATGAGGTGGCTAATTGTTTTTGAACATTCTCCTCCCAAAATTCTGAAAAATAGGGTCTAGTCATCCCTTTGTATATATCAATCTGAGATATATCTATAAAAACTGAGAGAAGTTATTGTAGATAAATATGTTATTGAGATAAACCTCTCTCAAGTTCCCAAAATTTAGCTCCAGATGTTCCCACCATTCTATGCAAAAAGTTGACTGAAAGAGGTTTGCACAGTCCGAAAAATAGGTTGTAAAGATGTAAATGTATCTCTCATTTTATAATAGCTATGTAAAATGTGAAGTATTTTATTTTACTTTGGCATCATAGGAAAAAAAACCTCCTCCATTTTCTCAAGAGTCATCTTTGATTGGCCACAATATGTTCTGAAAAAGTATGACTAAACAGGAAAATTTGGGAAAATATGTCTTCAAATATTCATCAGTATATCTCAAAGAATAATAGATGTTAGAAACACGAGAGAGGTTTTTGTACATGAGGATATTGGAAGACAAAACCTCTTTTAGTTTCTGAAAACTCATCTTCATTGGTTTGAAAACCATGTTTTAAATCAATGTGGCATATAGGAAAATGAATAGTTTAATTAATCATGAGACAAATGAATGACGTGGATGTGGGTGGTGACATGGTAGTCAGGGAATGGAGGGTAACATAAGCAGGAGTGCACAAGAAACATGATGGGATAGGAGAGTGGTAAGCAGGAAGGTGGTAAGAAGTTTTCAGAGGGGGCTCGGAGTGGTTGGCGGTATTGTGAGGGGGGTGTGAAACACAGAGGGGAAGACACATAGTGAGGGATTGGCGGGGTAAAACCATATTTTCAGACCCCCCCGCCAATAAAGCTAGGATGGAGAAGGGGGGCCAAAAAGAATTGTGAGCCATTAATCTATGGAGCGAGAGGATCAACGAGCGTGAAAGCTACAACTGTTTAACCCCATGTCACAAAATACCTTTTTGTCGTTTTCAACCTTACAATAAAATCAAACTATAGTACCAAGGCCTTTATTATAGTTTTATTTAATCACATTTAAATGATGTGATTAATTTAATCTAAACATACTTAATTATCCTCTAATGCTACATTTCATCTTGCAAGCATATTTTTTTTTATTTTTCTTAAGGTTTTGACCTTTTTTCAAAATAATTTACAATATGGAATATTATTTACAACATTTGAAATATAATAATCACCGTAAAGTGACCCTATAATAGTTATAGGACCCTAACAGTGGATCCAACTAGGGATGGTAGTTCCCGGTGAATTGTCAAAAACACCATTGACTAGTAGGATGATCGATTGGGTTGATTCTAAATCTTCAAGATGCTCTTCCATAAAATATCTATGACTAAAAAGCTCAGATTGAAATCAAACCTTTTCTGCAAACTAAAATCTGAAACACGTTGAACTAAAACTAAAACTCGAAAGAATTCTTGGAAAAATGCTCAAAGTACTGAGATTATTTCCACACTGCTGCCTACCCTATGCAACTAAAAATCATGCTGACTCAAATAATACAAAAATGCCAATGAAGCCAGTCAAGTAGTTGCTGAAACAAGCGGGCTTCTTTACTACCTGTTAGGAAAAACAAATGGATAGCTTGACTTTTTGTCCCCAAAATCAAGGCTATAATATATAATGGCAACTACAGATGGATCTTGTCCTTACAATGAAAACATGGTTCAACACTTAAGCTGAAAAGAACTTCCATGTAGTCTACTACATGATCAATAAGGGCATGATTTACTAGTTTATCTTGCAGGCCTCCAATGACCAGTAGATCATGGATGATCTCATCCATTGTATCCTCAAGGTTAAACCTTGATCTCAACTGTTTAGTTTCAGTCTTGTATTCTAAAAAAAAAATTCATCAATCTGCAAATCAAAAGGAAATAGAATCTCCTCTTGTTTTGGAGAAGGAATATTTTCCAAGATTTTTTTAGGATCTTGCAAACTATAGGACTAAATCTAAAGATCCGAAAGTTTAACATCCTTCTCAAATCTTTCAGCAGCTAACTCAAGAAAATAAATTTTACTTTTAGAAGGATATTTTCTCGATATCAAATAATGAAATACGGTTGTTAAAAAAGCTTCATCAATTTGAAATTCTGCTAACTCATTCTTGATTCCTTTTGAAACTTCAAAAGGTAGAATATTTTCCACATACCCTGTCATCTTGTTTAGTAAGAAATATTATCAACGTGTTGTGGAGCTGCCATGAATGCTCTAAAATCTGGATTCTTTGACAATGGAGTCACCTTGAAAACTTTGAAGCTCTGGATACTTTGAACATGGAATCGCCCAGTGAATAATCCAACCTTCTTATGTCTAATTATTGTTCAACATCAGCAATCATATT
Source organism: Pinus taeda (assembly GCA_000404065.3). Taxonomy (NCBI): domain Eukaryota; kingdom Viridiplantae; phylum Streptophyta; class Pinopsida; order Pinales; family Pinaceae; genus Pinus; species Pinus taeda. Next base: position 121,232 of record APFE030916021.1, read on the forward strand.
TGGAACTTGATACACTTTTACGAGGAAGATAAAATGTCCTTCACAAGTATGGTTTCCACTATGTTAGCATTGCATAATTTCAAGGCTGAAGAAAAAACCATGCACGCAACATCAAAACCACTTTTGAGTTTAGGATCTAGCCCTCCTAATCTCAGAGAGGGATCTCTCCATGAGATTTAGCATTTTTAACTAGGAATTTCATGTTAGGTATTGGGCTCAAAGTTCAGTTTCTGAATTGGTTTGGTTGGAACAACAAGGGAAGGCCATTGGAAAATGGAGTCAAAAGAGATTGGGGATTTGAATTTGCAGAAGTATCAAGCTTAAGTGAAATAGGGCAAGGTAGCCATAGTATTGGATCTCTTATATTTAAATGAAATGAAGTGGAAGAAGAGAAATAGATTCAATTGAAGCTAAAGAGCAGTTAAGAGTTATTTAACTCGCTATCGTAGGAAAACATTTATAATTGTCAACATTGAGTATAGAGTGCTAAGAAACAAATTATATACTTATATTTTCTGTTTAACAATTAAGAATAGAGAATACATATGAAAAACAAAGAGAAATCAAAATACAGTAAGAAGCACTTCACCACAGATATGACACAAGAATCTTGAAACAACTTGCTTGTATTAATGCAGATGGCCACTAAATCTCAATGATAAGATTTACACAAATTGCAAACTAAAATATCTTAATAAAAATCTCAAGATCCTTTTACAAATATCCTAAACTATTTTACACAAATGGAAATCAAATGTAGGACATTCAAAACTAAGGTATCTACTTGGAACTATCATTATGGATTTTTGTTGACAAAGAAGAGAAATTCGAATTTAATTGCAATTCTTAGTTGATGAGGTGGCTAATTGTTTTTGAACATTTTCCTCTCGAAATTATGTAAAATAGCGTCCAATCATCAATTTGTATATCTAAATCTGAGATAGATCTATAAAACATGAGAGAGGTTATTGTAGATAAATATGTTCTTGATATAAAAATCTCTCAAGTTCCCAAGATTCAGCTCTATCTGTTCCCAATATTATTTGCAAAAGGGTGACTGAAATAGGACTTTGCATAGTTCGAAAAATAGGTTGTAAATATGTAAATGTATCTCTCATTATGTATTTTTTTTGTAAAATACGAAGTAGGTTATTGTACTTTGGAATCTTAGGAGCACAAACCTCCTCGAGTTTCTTAAGAGTCATCCCTGATTGGCCACAATATGTTCTACCAAAGTATGACTAAACAGGAAAATTTGGGAAAATATGTCCGCAAAGCTTCATCTGTATATCCCAAAACATAATAGTTGTTAGAAACCTGAGAGAGATTTCTGTAAATGAGGATGTTGGAAGAAAAACCTCTTTCCATTTCTAAAAATTAGTCCTTATTGTTTTGTAAACCATGTTTGAAATCAATGTGGTATATAGGAAAACACACAGTTTCAACTCATCATGACACAGATGAATGACGTCGATGTCAAAGGTGACATGGAAGTCAGGGAATGGAGGGTAACATAACCATGAGTTCATGGGAAAGATGGTGGGAAAGGAAAGTCGTAAGTAGGAAGGTGGTAAGCAGTTTTCGTAGGGGGTTAGAGTAGTTGGTGATATCGTGAGGGGTGGGTGCAAAATGCAAAGGGGAAGACACGTAGCGTGGGATAGGTACGGTAAAACCATCTTTTGGGAGCCCCCCCTGGCGGTAAAGCTAGGATGGAGAGGGGGGCCAAAAAACATTATGAGTCATCGATCTATGGAGTGAGAGGATCTAGGAGCGGGAAAACTACAATTGTTTAACCCCATGTGACAAAATGCCTATTTGTCGTTTTCAATCATACAATAAAATAAAACAATAGTACCAGTGCCTTTATTATAGTTTTATTTAATCACATTTAAGTGATTTGATTAATTTAATCTAAACATACTTAATTATCCTTTAATGTTGCATTTCATCTTACAAGCATATATTTTTATTTTCTTAAGGTTTTGACTTTTTTTGGAAATAATTTACAATATGGAATTATTTACAACATTTCAAATATAATAATCATCGTCAAGTGACCCTATAATAATTATAGGACCCTAGCAATCCGCACCCACTTGGAATTCATTCTGGGATGCCATCAAGGAGTAGTACTACCCTATCGAGAGCTATGAGGATAAGTACACAAAATGGACAATGCCGCAACGAGGTAGGGATGAAGATGTGCTAGAGTTTACCAATGTTTTGCATACACTTTGTACGAATTTTGCTATAAAGAATTCTAAGAAACATTTGGTACTAAAGTACTGCGACTACCTACACAAGTACATCCAGGATCAGATGGAGTTCCTGGACATCTCCTCGCTCAGTAGGATGTTCCAATACACCGTCAAGATCAAGTAGAAGTTTAAACTGAAGAACCAATATTTTGGATCTGTGAATCTGAAGAAAGGGAAAGGTGCCCCCAGACTATAGAACAAAGGACAAAGCCAAGACAGGGTGGCCTAGGACAACCCTTCAAAGCCACAAGCAAAGCATGACACTACAAAGACGAAGAAGGACATAAGAAAGTGGTATGAGTTCCATAAGAGCTCCACTCACAAAACAAGTGAGTGTCAGGCCAGGTAGTCACTAGTGGTCGAGCTGAAGGATTTGGAATTAGATGCATGTTATGACTCTAAGTTAGAACCCAACAAGGGAAATGACAAAGGGAAGAAGATTATCGATGCAAAACCTAAAGCCACTATTGCCACCACGAAGATCCAGAGGACGAGGAGCACCTCTTCCACTCCCAGATGTGCGTAAAGGGTTCCCCTCTAGAGATCAATGTTGACAGCGGGAGCCAAAAGAACCTCATTTCAGTAGAGGTCGTGAAGCAGTTGGGCTTACTGGCCATAGCACACCCAAAACCGTACACCATTAGGTGGCTTCACCAAGGAAAGGATCTTCGTGTGAGCCAGTAGTGTCACCTTGCATACAACATCAAGCCTTTCACGGATGAGGTATTATGTGACATTTCTCCCATTGATGTTTGTGATGTACTATTAGGCCAACCATACTTGTGGAAGGAACATGTTTTGTATGAGTCAAGGCCTCATGCTATTATTATTACTTTGGGAAATAAGTTGTATAGGATATGAGAGGTAGCACTTCCTACCACCATCTCTTTGGTTATTGCAAAACAATGTAGTACGCTCATTTCCAAAATCGACAAATTTGTTTTCTTGATGATATGCCCTCAAGGAAAGAAGAAGATGGTGGCCATGACCTCCATATAAGGCCCCTCTGCATGACAACAACAGATGGACAAGGTCATGGAGGAGTACAAGGACATCTTCACCTCCACCGCAGGGGTGCCTCTGGACTGTCGGGTCAAGCACTCCATCAATGTGACCCCAAGTGCACGGTTTCCCAATGGACCAATCTACCATCAATCTGTTCTAGAGAACGACAAAATCAAGAGGCAAATTCAGGAGCTATTGTAGAAAGGTCACATCTCGCGGAGTTAATCACCCTGTGGGAGCTCAATCGTGTTGGTACAGAAGAAGGATGGGACTTGGAGACTTTGTATTGACTATCGGGTGATAAACAAGATCACTCTCCTAAATAGGTACCCAATCCCATGGATTGATGTCATTCTGGACCAACTCAAGGGAGAAAAATATTTCAGGAAGATGGTCTTGAAGTCCAAATATCACCATGTACCAATTGAACCCTTGGATGTGTGGAAGATTGCCTTCAAATCCAAGGAGGGATTTTTTGAATGGTTGGTTATGTATTTCAAGTTGATGAATGCTCCTACAACCTTCATGACACTGATGGGTGACATCTTGTAGCCATTTACCAACTCATTTGTAGTGGTATACTTGGATGACATCCTAATATTTAGGCAATGCTGGGAAGAGCACCTCCACCACATCCAACAAGACCTCCAAACACTGCGACAACACAAGCTATGTGCCAATTTGGAGAAATGCTCTTTCCGCATGATGCAAGTTCAGTATCTTGTTATCGAGAAATCTAGTGTCTATGCAGAGCTGCTAGTCCCACTAAGATGAGTAACTATCTTAGAAATAAACAGATTAAAGTTACTTTCGTTTCCCTTTACGAGAAGTAGATAGGAGAGGAGCAAAGAATACCAACCTCAATCTTTCGCTTGGTTCTTTGCTTGTTCCTTCTCCCCTTTGACGGATCTTTGCTGCTCCTCCCTTGATTACTCTGCTTCAAAGAGTACCTGTAAAGTCAAAGCAGCGTAATACCTTCAAAGTGCAGAGATCTACAATCATAAACAATATAGGACTAGATATATATTGACCACACAAATGCATATATTATCAGACATAGAAGAATGTGGAGGAAAACTTGAATAGTTTTATTGATATAAAGATTAGAAGAGAGGATTACAACCCATTGATCTGACCCAGCGTCATCCTCCTAGCATGAAAGCCCTTCTTCACCTCATGAAAAGGTTAGATCACCCAACACTATGATATTCCACTAGGAAACCAACAACAATTCCTTACAAAATACAAGATTCCAGCCTCTAGATCTCTGGGATGAGGGATCCATATATAGATGATTGTAGGGGGTGAGTTAGCTTCTGGGATTTTGATTAGTATCCTCTCTCTGATAGTTCTTGATTCGACTTAGATATTGATGATCTCTTACTCATCCCTGGGAAAATTCAGAGAGGCAAGTGTCAGAGGAGAAGTTTATGGAATATTCCATGATCATCCACGTTGCAAACTCTCTCTGCCATTTGTCTACTCTCGCCCATCGCACCCTACAGAAGGGATTTTTAGTATGCATCGCACTTTTTGCATGTGGTAGGTGAGATGCATTGCACCCTCTACCTTGAGCAGCCTGTATCGTCCAACTTTGACCAGTTCTGAGCAATTTTCTGTGGAGAACTTCTAGGAGATGATGTAATCAGCTAACCTTGTTCCTTTAGGGTATGAAACAACACTTTTAGGGACTAAAAAGCCCTTCATTTATGGACATATATGATTCGGTTGTAGTGCCCAAATATGTCTATAACAGTTGCCCCCTAAAGTATGAGGTCGTAAATCTTTGATGTTGGCTGAAATGCTTTATCATGAGGATCTGAGGTTTTTTTAAACTGGAAGATGACCTGTAATAAGATACAATACAATACATTATCTTCATAACATTTTCATGATCTAGATGAGGTGGGCATTCCCATTCTCAGCTTTATAAATTCATTTTGATGTACATAGGAGAGACAACTGTCTGTGTGGTAGACTGATGATTCTGATAGAGCCATCATCATTTGATTCGGATGATCATCTGTGCAGCAATGATGTACATTCGATGTCTTTATTCTACTGAATATATCACAGCCCGGATGGACAAAACTCGATCTGGGGTCTTCAAACTCGTCTAATCTTTGCCCGAAGTACAAGTCGATCCATGTGAAAAACGTTCTGGAGTCGAACATGGAAAGACATCACCTGATTACTATCCAATGATGTAAGTTGTTGGCAGGCGCGAGAGAAATCACTGATAATGATGATGACCCTCAAGTTACTATAATATAAATCACGTGGTGTCAAAATGGGACTTGGCGTCGAATACCATGCAAAATCCTTCGGTCAGAGGCCATTGATGTAAACATGTTGCTGGAAGTGAGAAACTTGACATTGAGGCATGCAAGCTTCAAAGTATAGAAAGGGTTGTTCCTAGGTCAACTTCTTGGATAATGAGCTGTCGTCGACAAGAAGTGACCCGTCATAGGAGGGCCTTAATGAATCCCACATCTACGACATGGAACGGAGCAAATGATTTTTTGGAGGTGAAAACGATCTGATGATACAGGGTTCAAGGTGGTAGTCACGAAATAATGAAGCGTGAAGGTATTGCAACAGGTGAGACACAAGCTGGGTTAGTGAATTCTCTGATAGACTTCTCTTGAACATATCGGTGACACTAAAATGGATTGGTAGCGTTAACCCCAAAGATGGATGGTACGATGGACCAATGGTAGTATGACCGGTGAACGGAATAACCCAACCCGACTCAATCATGGTGATGGAGTGAAAGTGTCATGTTCAAGAGCGACTTGCTACCAATAAAGTTTCTTCAAGTTTTCTTCCCACTTTTCCCTAGTCATTGCTGACCAGTACCTCTTTATTTTTATCAATCATGAGCAGGATAACATATGCTTGTTCTATAATTTTCCCTTCGGGAAAACCCGTCGCTATGTTTTAACGAGCCTAGCGACAGTGAAACTCGTTCTTATCGTTATGGACAAGTTTGTCGCTATTGCTTTTAACGAGTTTAATGACAAAGACAACTCAGTCCTTTTTCAATTTTAGAGAGTCTGAAAAAGGGGCGAAAGGAGACTCCAGTAATCATTTTTCGTCATATAATTCCTTAAGTCCAAAAAAGTATAAAATAATATGAAAGGGATGAATTTTCAATAGTTTTAACGAGTCGAACAAGACAAGCGCTCAATCTTTTAGTGTAATAATCCCTTAGGTCCAAAAAGATTAAAATCTGGATGAGGGATAACACCTCTAATAGCTTTAATGAGCTGGAGAAGCCAATTGCTCGACAATATTTTCATATTTTATGAGTAAGATGAAAGGAGATTCATTTTTAAGGAACGAGTGATATTTTCGGGTAGCTGCTAATTCCAGGTAAGGTTTGGAACTTTCCAATCATGGCAGTGTCACAAGGATGGCTAACAGAATCACTCGTCGCAGCTGTTCCTCAAAAGGGTAAACAATCAAATGGAGGCGTATGATCAGCTAAAAAAGAGTGGAGGTAATGGTAAGAACATGACCAGGGCTCAAAAGCTGATGATAATGCATTCGCAATGGTTATTTACCAGAGGTTGGTTCATTTTTTAATGAGATTAAACTCTAGGGGAACATTTGCTCATTGCTTAGGTTTATCTTTTAACAAGATTGAACTTTTCATAAAAACTACTTGTGGTGGGTTTATTTTTTAACGAGCTTGAACCCAGTGGTAACACTGCTCAGGATAAGTTTGAATGCCCCCACCATAATAACACAAATTGAAGTGCATGCCCCCCAAGCTTCATTGCATTCAACACGGTGGTTGGAATGAAGGTTTACCTTCGAGATCTTTGAAAGACTCGACTTGGAAAGGGAGTTTTTTCATTTTTTAATGAGGTCGACACAGTAAAAGAACTATCCTCATAATCCACTATATTTATATTTACAGTGTTTGATAGAAAATCAAAAACTGAAGGATGATTAAGGTCACTAGAATAATCTTCATAGTAATTCGCAAGATGGTAATGATGGTGGTAATCTTCCCATGGTGCCTCTCCTATCATCATTGGCTTAATGATTCCTTCGTCTGTAGAATTTACATGTGACCAAGGATCTGAAGAGGTGCCATATTCCTTAGACCTATCTATCCAAACACTCGATGAGTGTTGATTTGGGTTTGTCCCCGAGGCCAAGAAAATTGATTGCTACAATATTTCTAAAATGGCGATGACCCATGCTGTCAAAATGTTCAGGAATCTTTTGAATCTAGAAGATATCATATTGCAGGTTCCCATCGTGGCCACTTCCGCCAGACTGTTTGGAGGCGGTAGGGAAAAAGTACCCATCAATGTAGGGTCTTTTAGTAGGCCTACTCCGATATTTTGAAGCGACTGAGAGCTTCCGTGGATCATCGTAATGCTTCCCCTAAATTGTGAACTGTTGGGGAGAAAGGTTTGTTGGTCAATGATTCTAATCCCTCCTCGAAAAGGAAATGCAATCTTTCTGAAGTATGTCAACACAATAGCAACCATAGCATAAATCCAGGGCCTTCCCAGTAGAATGTTGTAATCGAGGTTTCCATCGATAACTTCAACATCAATTTCTACTGTTTTGCCCCCCAGTTCGACTTGCAAGTTACTTAAAATCACGTATGGAGTGTATGTTCATCCATCAAATGATTTTAACATCATTGACGATCGCGACAAGAGTGGTGAACCTAAATTTTTCCAGCAACTCATTGACATAATACATGTAGATTCCCCCCATATATAATTGTTTGATGAATAGTTTTTTTGAGGGCTTTCACTTGAATAAGGAAAGGGATTTGCACTAGTAACTGAGGGTCATATCCTTTATGATTAATGGCCACAAGACTGGAATCTGCTGGGTCAATCCCATGTATTGCTGATAATAGAGCTTGCTTCTGGGAGGGCCAATTTTACAGCACCTCAAGTGTTGACATAGCGGACGACGATTAGACCAGGTCCTCTACTATATTATAATTCTGTGCTGCTTTGGCAGGAGGATTAAATGTCGATTTGTGTACTACTGCCTTTGGCAGCTTTATCTTTAGCTCAGGAATGATGGTTGGCACAACTTCAGTTGAAGTTGTTGTCAAACTACTAGGTTGATTAGTAACCCTGTTTTTCGACAGCGGTGGATTCCCATAATATTTATTCCTTGTTAATATCAAAGCATCATTTTCCTGTTTCGAAATGGACAACATGAGTAGTTGGGATGGGGAAGCATTGTCACTAGCAACTAGATTGGTTCCTGGATTTGGAAACGGATCAGTCAATACCACTGAGGTTTTTGAATTCTTTAAGAGTTTCCTAAGCTCAGCTCTATGTGGATAGTCTTTTGTCCAATGATCCTCATCACATATAAAGCATGGATGATTTGGTTTCCTTTCTCCAGAAGGGTTTGCAAAAGATTTTTCAAGAGATGACTCCTCCTGTTTCTTATTTTTCCATTTATTTTTCTTCTTACCCCCTGGTTGCTTCGGTTCTTTGCCTTTGTGAGTCGACACGGCATTTACCTCCAAGGCGAGAAGTTCTTCATTTGCATTTTGACTAGAAATCGTACGAGCTTTCTTCGATGTAGATTTTACGATTTTCGTGCTAGTCGTACCTATCACACCATCGCCAGCATGAGAGTCTTTGTTTGATTTAGAAGGAGGACGAATGGAAAATTCAGGTCTAGGAGCAGCAGGGATTTTGTCATAGAGTGTGCCAGACTAAGTATAGATCAAGTCTAGATGTTGTGCACGAGCAATGACTTGCTCTTCAGTGACGACACCTCCCTTTGTAACATCTTCTGTGATAGAAGGTAACAATGAATTAATAAACCATTCAGCTAACAGATGATCAGGAACATATGTTTTTACCATTCTATGATGACATCGCCACTCATGGATATGATCAGATATGTGAGTGGTTGTCGTCTACTTGAAATTGGTAAGAAGCTCTGTTCTTGTTTCATACCTTATTGGTAACTGAAAATGGGTTAAAAAGGTTGTGGCAAGGGTGCTGAAGTTATCAAATAAAGCTCTAGGCAATTCAATGTACCATTTTTCTACCGAACTAGCTAACATTCGCTGAAAAAGGTGAAGCCTAATCGAATCATAATTTAGAGTGTTGGATGAACACCACAGATGAAAGGTCATCACATGATTCGACAAGTCTTCACCTGGATTTCCATTAAATTTAGGAATATCTGATGGAAGTTTATGAGGAATCGTTGGCCACCAAGGGGCATAAGCAATTGAATCATTTGTTAGCCAATTTAGATCCGATAACTCTAAAGTCACCACGAAGGGTAACTGTTGATTCAGGTTCGGAAAAGCATACCGAGGATAAGATGGGATTTCCTGAGCAGTGGGTCTTTTCATACCAGCATAGTGCATTTGATGCTGATAAATTTGGTAAGGTTTATGGGCATAACCACTATGAAAATATTGATGTTGACCATTTTGAATATATGGTTGCCCATTACTTGCAAATATTTGTTGCTCAGATCCTTGGTAAAGTTGTTGGAATTGCGGTTGTTAATATTGCACCAGCCATGGTTGCGAAACCATTTGCTTTTGTCCAATACTGGCTATTTGACAAAGATGAGGCATAACAGTACGTGGGTCACTCCGGTTAGGGAGCCACTAATCGGTGATTGCAGCTGTGTCATGGAGACAGGAGGCTATTGTATTACGACCTGAGAAACTTGAGGTTGGCATACAACAGGCAACGCTTGTACTTGCGACACTGTCACAATGGTCAGTGTAGTGGGGATATTCGACATAGGTAGGCTTTGTTGCATTGAGTATACAACTCTTGGTGGTTGAGGTAGTATTGGCACCCAACTGCTGAATGTAATTCCAGCATGACCCGAATTCTGTTGCGAACTCCCATATTGTTGTTCTCCTGGAGGAAACAATGAAAGGGCATACTGCCCCCCATATGGTGGTAATCTAGTGCTCAAAGGAATGATTGGCCTTTGGGGACTGGACTGCCCAAGTTGATACTATTGTGAAGGATCAATTTGCTGAGACTCAGCATAAGAGATTCTAGATACTATTCTGGACAAACAAACGGGAACAGACGATACTGTCGAAACAGTCCCTAGATTGACTCCATCTAGTGGTTGAGAGCTAGTTGGGAGAAATCGTACAGCAGTGAACATTGTTGGAGTAGCAGCAAGAGGTTCTATTGCTGCTACATCAGGTGACATAGTCCTAGATGTCGACAATTGTTCAAACATCTCTAGTCTATCAGAAATATTTCCTATCGATTCTATAGGAACTTGAGATGAATGGAGATTAACTTCTGACGAAGAAGGATATAGGGTGATCTGAGCTCCAAAATGTAATGGAGTACTAGATGGAGGATCCTCCACAATCTCTTCTATAGCAATCAATCCAGGTGGGAGAGGCAGACCATCGGGTCCATAAATTATTTCTGGTACTGAAGAAGCTATAGACTCTGCAGTGATAGTTCTTGGAGGGGTAACACCTTCAGAATCAGCTAAAGATGGAGCCGATTCAGGAATAGAAGCATTTACTGTTACACTAGGATTAATTCTAATGTCCTCTTGTGGCCGCAGAACTTCTTTTGTAAAAGCAGGGGTACCAGAGATGGTTGGAGTAACTGGAGTCCCAAAGGATGTTGGAACACAAGTTCCAAGAAAAACCAGGGGACTTTGATCCAGTTAAATGAATTCGCTTTGTCTGGAATAGTTTCGTTTCCGGAGTCAAAGACGGTTGACTAATTAATATCCATGAATGATAGGGTTCGATTGACTTTCTTCCATGATTGCAGATTACTTGATCAACTCAAAATAAAGGGTAAAAAGTGATTCCGAATTTAATGAATTTTAGACGCTTTGACACAACTTGCTTTTTCAATTTTTAAGAGTTGAGAAAAAGCTAAAGATGACTCTAGTCACCTTCGATTTTTAATGAGCCTGAAGTGACAAGTGCTCAGATGGACCTTTTCCTTTAAGGAGTCTGAAAAGGAATGAAAGAGACTACTCTGGAAATCTAGAGAGAGGGATTACCAAATCAATCGCAAAACTGCAGAATACATTTTACGGTACGACAGTCAATCTTCTCAAATTTTGTGTTCAGTGCATTGTGATTGATAGGGCGGGAACACATAGCTTCCTAAGGATAAAGGATATAGCCTATTGTGGTCTCCCAATATATACTCGATGTTACGTGGGAGCACAAGTCTGTACTGGCACTTGTCATCTCAAAGAGGAGGAATCACCCAACCTACAATGAAAGCGATAGTTACCAGGCTTTATGACATCTGAATACATCTCTAGCCTAGACTTCTAAATGTTGTGCGTTAGGTTCCAAAGAGTTTTTATGTTCATTGAATTTATTTGACAAATGATATTTCTTAAGAAGTTTGGCTTTCAGGTTCACCGCGTGATGTAGATATACAATTCCTAAAATGCAATCTAAGATGATAAACAATCGTTTAATCTTATTTTTGCAATGAAGATCCTAGATACTAAAGAAAGAGAAGCAATATCCTTTCAACATAGAGCAGAGAGCACACACTAGATGCACTGTCCTAAATCAAAATCAACAAGCAGTCTAAATGCAAATGCACATGCATGTATTTTTTTTTGCTTTCTTAATGTGTGAATGACAAAAAGAATGCTAAGTACAAATCTGAATCATTTCAAGTGACAGTACTAACAATTTTCTCTTCAAAAGACAAAAGGAAGATAATGATGACACTTTGCGATTTTGAATTGAAAACTGCTTTTGACACTTGAAAAACTACTAATTCAAATCAAATAAAAGAGTAACAATGTAATCAACCATCAAGAACAATAGTATTATTTTCTTTGACTGAAAACGACACTTGCGACACTTCCAAATCAAAAGACGACAGTTTGATTATGCTACTTCTTTGTAAAGGAGAACTATAAATCGCGAACAATACATAAAAAAAATTATAGTTCTTTGTATAATGGAGGCTGAATCATGCAAAGGAAGGGAGTTTCCATAGTGGTATACTAATCACAGATAGAAAAAATCTTGAATAAAGCTGAAGAGAGTGAACAAAAAACCAAAATATGGAAGCAGAAGAAGTCTTATCTGATCATCACACCTGTAACACAGGGAAAGAGCGATGCATCCCACCTACTGCACATGAGAGGTGTGGTGCATCCAGATTCCCAAGAGGAGAAGGTGCGATGGTCCAGGGACGAGACTTCAACTTGGTTCTTAGTCATAGTTCGCAACTTAGTTCAGGGATTTAAGCCGAGCTAATGATAGTCGGTAAATACAAATCATAGGGGCTGATCTAATGAGGCTACTTAAGCCACCACCAGGGCAATTAGGATGTTTGAAAATCAATTGTTCAGTTTATAAACAAAACTTGGAGATAGACTGAAGCAACATTGATCTACTTCACACTTGCATAGAAAATTCAATTCGAAGGCTAGCTAGATTGACTTTAGGCTCCGTCTATAAGTTTATAAAGCAAACAAATATAGACAAAAAAACAAGCTATTCTCTCCTGAGTGGAGTTGTCATTTTGTTATCGGGAAATCTAGTGTCTATGCAGAGCTACTAGTCCCACTAAGACATGTAGCTATCTTAGAAACAAACAGATTAAAGTTACTTTCATTTCCCTTTACGAGAAGTAGATAAGAGAGGAGCAAATAATACCAACCTCAATCTTTCGCTTGGTTCTTTGCCTGTTCCTTCTCCCCTTTGACGGATCGTTGTGGCTCCTCCCTTGATTACTCCACTTCAAAGAGTACTTGTAAATTCAAAGCAACATAATACCTTCAAAGTGCAAAGATCTACAATCATAAACAATATAGGACCAGATATATATTGACCACACAAATGCATATATTATTAGACATAGAAGAATGTGGAGGAAACCTTGAATAGCTTTATTGATATAAAGATTAGAAGAGAGGATTGCAACCCATTGATCTGACCCAACGTCATCCTCCCAGCATGAAAGCCCTTCTTCACTTCATGAAAAGCTTAGATCACCCAACACTATGATATTCCACCAGGAAACCAACAACACTTCCTTACAAGATACTAGATTCCAGCCTCTGGATCTCTGGGATGAGGGATCCATATATAGATGATTGTAGGGAGTGAGTCAGCTTCTGGGATTTTGATTAGTGTCCTCTCTCTGGTAGTTCTTGATTCCACTTGGAGATTGATGATCTCTTACTCATCCCTGGGTGAATTCAGAGTGGCAAGTGTCATAGGAGATATTTCTGGAAGATTCCATGATCATCCACCTTGCAAACTGTCTATGCCATTTGTCTACTCTCACCCATCGCACCCTACAGAAGGGCTTTTTAGTATGCATCACACTTTTTGCATGTGGTAGGTGAGATGCATTGCATCCTCTGCATTGAGCAGTTTGTATGGTCGATCTTTGACCAGTTATGAGCAGTATTCTGTGGAGAACTTCTGGGAGATGATGTAATCAGCTGACCTTGTTCCTTTAGTGTATGAAACAAACACTTTTAGGGACTAAGAAGCCCTTGGTTTATGGACATATATGATTGGGGCTACAGTTCCCAAATATGTCTATAACATATATGGGATACATTATTGATGAATAGGGGGTACATGTGGATCCAACCAAGATCCAAGTCAATCAGGATTCGCCAACCCCAACCACTCTCACAGAGCTCTGCAACTTTCTGGGTCTTGCCAATTTCTATTGCAAGTTTGTGTTGGGATTCTCTCATATCATTTGGTCCTTGAGTCAAGTCACAAAGGGAGGAGTGAAAGAAAAATTGTTTTGGTTTGAATCTAATGTAGGAGGTTGACAAAAATGAGGTGGTAGTCTAGAATTAGACTACTGGTTAACATTGTAACCAATATGCTGTGCTTAAATCAGATTATGTACATGTATTTCCTCCTGAGGGTCCCACCTTCTTGACAAATCACCATCGGTCCTTCTTTGAATTTTCCTTTTGTCAGGCGCTTCAATCCACATCGTGGATTTCACTCCTTCAGGTCCAACATATATCGAGTCATCTGCTCACCAACTAGCCCAGACAATCTCCAGAATCGATGTGACCCATCCAATCGAACATCTATTGCACAATCTCACGTAGATTGTTGCACGACCAATATCAAGTCAAGAGCGCACAAGAAACTAGTTTTCTCATGCTACATGTCACTCACTAAGGTTAATTGTGTGAAATTTAGAAATACCATTTATAGATTTTAGGGCGTGCAAGATACTGCATACCACTTTCTAAATACTACCCATGTGATTAATTCATATTTTAAGAAATGTTCTTAAGGAAACGTTTAGCACTTAAGCTCAATACTAACCCTTAATACTAATCGACTGTGATATATAAATAAATTGTTTAAATAGAGAAAATGCCCAATTAGGGTCTAGAATGTCGATACACAGCTACAAATGAATTTCTGCACCAAAACAGTGCGTCCACACCACACTTCGATCAATTATTCAACAAAATGGAAATTACAGAGTCTTGGCCCTCTCGGCTCGATTACAACAATTTGTCTGACCTCTGTTTCAATCTCAAACCCTATCTCTCACTCAAACTTTTGCTTACTCTCTATGTTCTCGATCATCTGATCTCTTTGTCATTACATTCTTTCCTTTTTTATGAATCAAATCCTATCCTAACGGCATGGAAAAGTCAATCTCTGTTTTTATCAACTTAACCATTAAATCCATATTCTCAAGCTCTGAAACACATCTATACTAACAACTTATCTCCTATTCTAAAAATAATACAAAATTCTGATTATTACAATAACTGTAGTATAGATAATTATCGAGATATCCAACCCTGTCTATTAAGAATTTCTTTTGACTGCTCATGTCAATGAAATTCATCTCTTGTTAGCCACAACATGTGAACATACAATCACATTGTTGGCTATGTCTATATGCTCCTACATCAGAGTCCCAGGGAAGAAAAGAATCCTTCGTCAAACTTTCAGGATTGACTCCATACTTTTGTAATTTTGTCATTGTTATCCAAGTGGCATCCTCCATTGGTTGTCCACTCCATTTGACTAAATATTGAAAATAAACTTGTCCTTTGGTTCATTTCGATACTCTTTTCTCCAAAATTTCTTCCACCTCTTTCTTAACTCTCTTTGGCATTTGTTCTTCCCAATTTAAAGTTTGAACTTCATCTCCTATAGGTTCCTTCTAAAGCTCTGACTCTGTCTCCTTGTATGGATACAAATCTACAAAATTGAAGATATTTGATATTCCAATCCCTTCTGGAAATTCAATTTCATAAGCATTAGTTGAAAAATTCCTCACAATTATGCATGGCGCTATCTTTTTCATCTTTAGTTTATTGTAAGTCCCAATGGGAAATCTTTCTTTTCTCAAGTATACCATCAATAGATCTCCCACTTGGAATTATTTTTCTCTCCTCCTCATATCAACTCTCTGTTTGTATTTTCCACTTCTTTCCTGCAATCTGTCTTTGACATCTTCTTGTATTCTTTGCATCTGCTCTGCAAACTCTTCAAATTTTGCAATTCTTGTCTCCCGCTTACCCAAATTTTTTGAGTTCATACACACTTCTTGGATTCATTCCAAAGACAATCTCAAATGGACTCATCCTAGTACTTCGGTTTGGAGTGTCATTATAAACAAACCCGGCTTGAGCAAGTACTGAATCCCACTGCTTAGGATTGTTATACAATAAACTTCTCAATATGTTTCCCAAGCTTCTGTTTACCACTTTGGTCTGTCCATCTGTTTGAGGATGGTATTCTGAACTGAAACTAAGGTTGCCACCTAGGTTCTTCCAAACTGTTCTCCAGAAATGCCCAACAAAATTTGTATCCCTATCAGACACAATACTTATAGGAAATCTATGTAACCTTAGAACCTTTGAAAAAACAGATTAGCAATATGTGTTGCATCATGAGTCTTTTTACCAGAAAATAAATGTGCCATTTTGGAAAGTCTATCTACCACAACATAGATGGAATATTCATAAACATTCCTAATGAATATATTAAAGTTAAAAATACATTATCTAATGCAAAAAGAGAGGTTTAAAGTGTTGAAGGATGGTCATAGGCCTTAATTTATGTTTAATTTTGAGGCATGGGCCCTAATTTATGTCTAATTTAGAGATCGATCATTATGCCATGGGTAACACTCACCCTCAACCCCTCACTTTGAGATTTGAATCTAAGATTTAGTAGGGATTAAACCCCACATAAACAAATTAGTTTGCACCTCGTAGGTGACATCCACTCTATCTATGATAAAAAATTCATCTGAGTTATTGAATAAAGTAGTGATTTTGAAGCATCATTGTGAAATTATAAGACCACATGTCCAAATAAATATTAGATGTAATTTTTCAAACTATAAATAAAATAAAAAATATTTTAAAATTTTTCATTAAACAAAGTTTCTTTAGAAATAGTTTTTTTATTTAAGGAAGGGTATTTGTGATTAACTTAAACAACTTAAACCAAGAAATAGAAAAACTAATATACTTCAAAAAAACCAAATAACTATCAACCAACACACTGATATAATTAATCTATAACGGCCGCTAAATACCAATACACATTAATCTATAATAAACACTATGGCACTTACTTCATGATATATGTCACATTACGAAAATTATAAAAATAAACTAAATATAACTAAATTATAATATTATTTTGAATTATTATTACTACTATTTATAAAAGTAATCAATACAGAATTAAATGCACATATAAATATATTATTATTATTATTATTATTATTATTATATGAATGAATAATTAATTAAGGATTAATCATATTTCTTTTTCAATAAACTGAAAATAAATAGGCATAACCCACTATTGGAGATGATAATTACTATTTTATAGTAATTATTATATAATCATTATTTTTATAGTAATTATTAAAAATATTACATAACATTATTAACCATCGATAAATTATTTCACACAGCTATAAATATAGAATATAAATTCCCCCTAAAATCAATATAAACAAGCCTAAGATGCAATGCTGGTGCTTAGTGCCTACCTCTTATGAAGAAAGTAAAAAGTAATTAACAACAAAAGTTATGATGGAGGAAGTTATCCATATTAATTTTCCATATATATATATGTATATATAAGAAATTAGTACACTTTACTCAAAATTAGAGAAATGAATGAATTTTATTAAAATGATAGAAATATAAAAGGTTTATAGTTATTAACATTTTAGTATGTGAGAGTTCTAACCTATTTTGAAATTCCTTGATATCAGTAATCAGAAAATTAGTAATTAGAAAATTTAAAATGAGAAGGGAATAAGCTAAAATAAAAAAAAAATCAAGCTAAAAGTCTTATTTCTAATTAAGAAGCCAAAAAAAAGTTCAATTGTTTTTTCCTACTTGAAATTTCTAATCTTATTAATATAGTTATCCACATGGCATTCTCTTGTGCAAAGTTATAACACCTAAAAACTTTTTCTAAATTTTTTTATTTTCAATATAAATTTTATATCTTATAATTCAAGTTCAAATTACATAAAAATAACCCTTAACCAATTAAAAAGAAAAAAAAATATTATTTAAAAAAAATTAAAATTATTTTATAATTTCCAAATGTAACATTTAAATTTTTTATTTTCGAAACTTTAATAAACTTTACAAATTAGTTTAAAATTTTCAAAATAATTAAAAAATTATCTTTTTTTTACCGAAAACATTATATCCCAATAAAAAAATGTTGATATTAAACCAATTTATCTTTTCTTTAGAAGAACAAAATTTATGACCTGGTTAACTTTACACTACTTAACCTAGAAGAACACAAGGTCCTGGCCAAACCACACGTGATTACATAACCATGTATTTATCACACTTGAATTTGAAGGAACCTGCTAAGCTTCAAACATCTCCCAAACATATACAGAGAGACACGGGAGCCACATTTATTATCTCCCAAATTCATTGAATACAGGGTTTCTCTTGAGTCCCACATAAAGCTTAAAGTGGATGCAGTTGCTAACATTAATCCCATAAGTAATTCTGAATAAATAAAAATGCGACAATTGTTCCGACCTTTCATCTATACAAATGATATATTGATGCATTGCATATATATGGCTTCCATTTCATCTATACAAATGGTATATTAGATGCATTGCATATATCGCTTCCATTTCATCTATAGAAAGGATATATAAATGCATTGCATATATATGGCTTCAATTGCTGTACAAATCTGATGTCCGTTGATCATATATAATTATATAAATACAAGTGCATTATTTTAATAATGCAGTGTACGTATGAAGGAAAATAACCAAGTGGAAATTCTTCGATTCTATAAATACGAGTGCATTATTTTAATAATGCAGTGTACATAAGAAGAAAAAAAAAGGAGCGACTGTCGTAGCGGTAGTCCATGTCGGGGTGTTAGAAGCATGAATAGTGACATATACAAATTTAGGTTATGCTTGGCTTATGAATTTTACAGGGCTTCTTCTCTATGAGCTATACATATTTTTCATGTTCCTCCTCGCCTGGATATATTAATGACCTGGAAAGGACCGAGACGACATAGAAAACAGTACAATCAAACAAGAAAGTGACTTTATTCCAAAGGAAGAAAAACCACAGTACTCAAACAACATGTGCATTGTTCCAAGTTTTTTCCCTTCAGTTCCAAGGACATAACCAAGAAAGAACGTGCATAACAATTTTATGATTTATGATTGCTTGTCTAGTGAGAGCATAACACTTTTCTGATTGCTTCTTAGCAGTTATGTTAGTTTCATGATATTGATCTCTATGTTCAATTCCCTTGAGATATCAAGCATAGCAAATTCCTTTCAGATATCAAGCATAACGAAATTAAGGCTGGAAACTTGCATGCTTGCACAACTAACACCTCAATGACAAATAGCTAATAAATGATTAATAGACGGACCTCTATGGTAAAGGATTTCTTTTAGCTTAAGTCATTTGATTCATGGACCGACACTAAAAAATCATAAACACTTTATTACAATGATATTACCTTTCTAACCTTAGCCATGTCTATCCCTCTCGATGATTTACTTCAGTTTTTGGATGATTCAATTCTAGTTGCAGGTGCACTTGGTGGTTATGTCTTGATAAGCATGTAAATAAATTATTGAACATAGGACCTTTGCTCTTAATGGAATCATGGCTAGTGAATAAAATACTATTTGATGATGATGATTATAAAGTAACAACTGCTAATCCCTGTGTTTCATCTTATGCATATTTTGATACTGATGAAATACTACACTTAAATTCCAGATTAAACTCTAATACCCAATACCCAAAAGGAAGCCAACTTGAGAAAATAAAGTTGACATGTCGACATCCATTAGAGTTGAGAAAATACTACTCTTAAATTCCACATGAAACTTTAATACTCAATACCTAAAAGGAAGCCAACTTGAAAAAAGAAGTGGACATGTAGACATCCATTAGAGCTGAGCGGGTCAGTAGATGAGGTGGCCACGACATATTCCTAGCCACTTAGATTCAACAAAATGGAATGGTGTTAGTCCATTTTCAGCCTGGCATATAATATATCTAAAGGAGGCTTTGATGACGACGTGGGTAGGAAGTATAGATACCATATATAGAAGGTGAAGAAGTGAGAGGGCATTGAATGCTTGCTTGTTATACTCACTCCTCCAACCCTGATTGGTGAGGCTCATTTGTATCTCTGAAGTCTACCGTTTTTAACCAATAGAGTGAGCAACCGAATCAGATCATAAATGTGTTGCTATATTTCTATTGTTAATTAATGTAATTTTAATATCTGCATACTTTATTAGATCATGGCCTAAAGGCAATGGCATTGATTTTGTTTTTAAGTATTTGACAATGTTTTGATGTACTAGACTATATTAGAGTTACTCCTAGGCTTTCAATATAATGTTTGTTGGATCTTGCTAGCCCTGGAGAGGATAAAAATAACTTTTTAATCGTTGCTTGCCTTCCCATTTGATGCATCAATGGCCAAGATAAAATTGACCTAGAGTAGCATTGAACACTTATTAAGTAGTCACAGATTCTTCGACTGATGAGGATGCTTCATTTGGATCTGGAAATGGGTATGTATCTACTTAATTTGTGTATGTATATGTATATGCATAATCAATTGCTTCAATTCAGTATCTGAGGGAATAATTGAAATGCATATTCAGAATGACGCTACAGAATAACCAATTAGCAGCCATGATTTTACTGAGATTTTCTCAACTACTGCAGTCATCTTATGCTGACAAAATTAATTTTAAAAATGAAAGCAACATAGATTATTTAAAAATAAATAAATAAATATGATAGATAATCTTCAACATATGAATATATCAACATTAAAATATACACACGTCAACACATCAAAATATGCAACTATGTCAAAAATATCCAAGTTTCTTATGAGTTTCGCAAACAGGTTAAAATTACCAAAGAATTTTTTTTTTTCAGACATCTCTCTCAAACGACCCATGGTCAGCTCTGTCTATTGCATCTCACGAAAACATTGTCCTCTATGTCTCACCGCAAAAACACAAGTGGAAGGATGGTTTTGCAACCTATCAATTTGGGGTCGCGGAACCACTTCGCCTAATGAGATTTTTGTTTCATTTTCAACAATGAATGGGCAATTGAGTACAACTTTTATGATTGAAATGAGAAATGATACTGCTGCAAGTTCCTATGAGGGCACACATTTTTGATGGCATTATGTAGCATTGTATTTATTCGTTAGAATTATTGGTATGCTATCTCTGATAGGCCTCACATCCATGGATCTTTCGTGCTTTGCGCAAAGCCCACTTTCTTTGCTCCACGAATGAGAGAAGAACTCTTTAAAAAAACAAAGGGCTACAAGGACTACCATACCTACCAATATTGTTGGGAAGGGGCACGCGATGGTGGGGTTGGTATAAAGGCACATCCAATCATTAGTGGAGCCCATTGTGCATTACGAAGGAATTGTCTTCTTCCTACACTGTTGATGGCTCTAAAGTTTGAGGAATACTATTTTGGATAGGCTATGAAGGCTTTTGATCCTCATAATGCGAAAGGAAACTGAAACTAGAACCTTGGTAGTGTATTGGGATCCAATGGTGGTCAGAGCAAGAACTGGAAGGAGAACAACCACCAAAGGATAAAACAGACAAGCAAGTGGGGTGGGCAGCGATTCATGTCAACTAAGGGATGTCCTACTAGGTCTGCTACCAGTTCCCTTCACATGATGTGAAAATGGCTGATGGCTTCACTGATTAGGGTATTTCTGGGTTAGCACATTTGCTCTCTTTCCTTTAATCTCTTGGATGAATTTCACTTAATTTCATTCTCTATAAGCAGAACAAAAATAAATATGAGATAGTGAGATAGATATAGGAAAAAATGCATATTTGTGAAAGGAAAAAGGGCATACCTATGAAATTATGGGAGATGGTGTTAATAATAGTGGTATGCCAATTCTCAAAAATGGCCTTTTTTATTCCCTGCAACAAACACATTACAACCCAACAAACCGCATATTTGTTT
Organism: Pinus taeda; assembly: GCA_000404065.3. NCBI lineage: Eukaryota > Viridiplantae > Streptophyta > Pinopsida > Pinales > Pinaceae > Pinus > Pinus taeda. The sequence continues at coordinate 143,026 of APFE030916021.1, forward strand.
TTCCACCATGTTCATGCGAGCCCTAGACAATCGCACAAGGGGTTTGAAATCTATGGACTTTCAATCTTAATCAATTCACTCACTAGGCTACCTGTCTACCTCTAATCTAAACTGGACCCTTCTTACGAGCCCAAAACAGGCCATCACCTCTCCTCAAATACCAACACAACAAGGAAGGTGAGAAGCTCTGTAATGGAGAAATCCATAATGTAGAGTCCTCACAACTCATGTATATTAGCGTTTATTAGCCTAACAAATTCAATTTTCCGCAGGTGATTTCATGGATTCGTTATCGCATGCAGAGAAAATTGGACATAGCAAACTCAATTCTCTACCTCAACTAGTGATACAATTTACTGGCCCAAACAACTTGTTAACTATATGAGATGTACCTGAGAGCTCATTCAGTGTATGGGAAGTACCTGAGAGCTTATTAACTGACCCAAACAACCTATTGAGTGTATGGGGCGTACATGAGAGCTAGTAGCTTATGTTCTTCAGTGTGAGCAACCATTCATCACTGTGAGAAAAATCCTTTATTGTTCATCACCCTACGAAAGAGCCTTCCCCTCCCTCTACCTCATTTACCTCATTTACCAACAATGAGCATTCTGTGACCCTGAGAAAGAATCTTCCCCTGCGTCTATCTGGTTTACCATGCATTTACTAGTAGGTCTCAAAACACGTCTCTTATTCTGAGCATCCCAGTGATAAGGGAAGGATGCCACTTGGATACATGTGGGCAAACATGGAGGACTGTGGACAACCATCAGACATCTGGCATCACATCAACAACAATACAAGGGAAACAAATTTTGAACTCTACCTACTGAACTTTGGATATACTAAAAAATTTCTATATAATATCTTGAAAAATGAAACTTTGGATATCTTACATGAACCCTTGCACATTTTACATTTGAAAAATGGAAGTTTGGATATATTATTGAACCCTTGTACATTTTATTTGGAACTTTGGTTATTCTATTTTGGCTAGAAAATAAATAGATCGAAAACTATGAAATTAGTAATAAGAAGTCCAATACAAAAGTTTACTTAACTTGTGATGAAACAAAATAGCCAACAAAAAAGTTTAGTTAAAATTTGGTAAGAGGTTTGTTGAAGGCAAACTAATATGAATTTAATGATCGATTGATCACTATAGTCCCATGCTAAAAGTAGGGACTAATAACTAAGTTGAAACTCTTCACTTCTCAAAATTATTAATGTTATGATATGGCCATAACGCCTATAACTCTGCTCTTTGTAATGACGTTGCTCCAAGGCTTAAAGGGGGTTGGCACAAGATCCTAATTTGTATAAAGTCTTGGAGAATTTTATTTTATATCAAAATAGCTACTTAATCCTTCCTTTAGAGATTACCATATATTTATGGAGTATTTCCTACTGGTTACCAATGAATTACTACAATAGTAATAAAGATATAAAATGGCAATTGCTCTTTCATAGCTGTAAAGTTGATTCTTTCCATGATGGAGCAATGTGAGTTCAATGTTACTACACTCAATTTAAATTAAATATTTTTTTATGGGAATCAAATTTTTAATTACACTATTTAAATAACTCAATAAACATTTCTAAATATTCTTTCAAAAATTAATTATTTATAACTGAAATCTAAATAATTGTCATAAAGTTGTCTTTGAGGAAAAAATAAAAAATATGGTAAGAAAAACAAATAAATAAAATAGTACAATTTACTTAAAAAAAATAATGAGTGCAATTCTAATTATCAAAATTAAGATCTTGGAATTATTACCATTTCAACCAATATTTTTTTTTCCTTTCTCTTCTTTTCAGCATTAAAATAAAATATTAATATAATGTTTAATAATTTTTTTAGTAAATGAATGTTTTTCAATCGAATATTATGTAGAATTAACAAAATATTCCAATCTCATATTTACAAAAAAATTAATTCAAATTAAATAAAATTCGATAAATATATTCTTAAAAATAAAAATAAAAAATCATTTATGTATTTATATTAGTAACACAACTACAACTTAAGTAATTAATAAATACATATAAATTGACAACCAGAGCAAATAAAATTACCTGAACCAAATTAAATACACCCATACTCCATGTTATTTGATAGTAAAAATACCGTAATCACCTAAACTAGCCTGAAGTCTCCATACACCTGCATGCGTGCCCTCTGATCCATGCGCTTTGTTAATGGATAACCATCGTAATATTTTTATAAAATAAATAAAAAACTGTAAACAAATTTAATAATGATAAAGAAATAGATTTCAAAATACAAAGAATTAGAATTGAAAATTCCATCAATACGTAAAGTAAACAATAAGATAAAATATATTCCTAATCACAAAATCCAGTTTTTTAATTAAAATGGAGATTGTTCTACACACTCTGCAGAAAATAAGCAAAAAAATTACATTTCTAATATTCTAATGTGTTTGCCAAGAGTCGGTAATGATGCATTTTGTTTACTGACCAAATTAGAAACGTATAACAGAAGTTTACTCAAAAGGAACTCGTGGTCTGCAAAATATTTACATTTCTAATATTCTAATGTGTTTGCCAAAAGTCGGTAATGATGCATTTTGTTTACTGACCAAAATAGAAACGTATAACATAAGTTTACTGCAAAAGGAACTCGTGGGATATTAGAATTATGTACTGGATAGAAACATTGACATGGCATCTTAGATTTATATATTGTATACGGCGTAGAGGCACGAGATTTCCGTGTTTAACGGCTAAATGTGATTTCCAAAAGGTAAGTAATGATGCTCTCGTTTCATGGAAAGTGCATTTTCCACATGATATGAATCTGTCTTTCATTATGTGTGTTATGTATAAAAAACAGGCGTATTAAGGATGAATAGAAAAAGGCTGAGGAGGACTGACTTTTGTTCCCGTTCTCGTTCTTGTGGGGTTTATTGGTGTTATTTAAATTGGTGTTAAAGGAAGAAATTTTGATTGGTGTTATTTAAATTGGATTTTTGTTTATTACTGTGAAATTTTTTTAGAGAATTTAGATTGTATATTTTTAGAGTATTTAGGTTGTATTGAGATTATTTATTAAATTTTGTGATTTCAATAAATTTTTGCCAGGTTTTTGTTGGAATTCAGAGACACAGCAAAACAATTAAAACACACAGCAGAAGATCAAACACATAAGAGACAATCTTTTAACGTGGTTCACCCAACCAATCTGGGCTACGTCCACCAAATATAGGCATCAAGAGTTTATTAATCAAATTGGAGATTACATCAAGAAATCCTCACACTCTCTTAGCAAATCATCCGAATGATTGCCTGTTATATAGCATAGAGAATCTAACAGCCTTATAACTCCCTCACATCCTATATAGGAGGCATTAACTCTCTCCCAACAACCTGGAGCTAATCTAGGAACTGAATCCCTATTGTTGTCATACTTCAGAGATTTTTGCCTATTTGACTCAAACAGAAAATCTCAACAATCTCCACCTTGACAACAATTCGCCTGATGCCCTGTTATTATTATTTTATTTTTTCTGCAAGCCAAGAGAAGCTAAACACCACCGTAGCTTCTCCAACAAAACTGGTTTCGTGAACATGTCTGCACAGTTCTCCTTTGTATGCACATTTTCAAGAGAGTCTCCCCTTTCAGTGATAACCTATCTTACAAAATGGTACTTAATTGGAATATGCTTTGATTTACTATGATAGGCCGGATTCTTAGCCAAATGTATTGCACTTTGACTATCACAAAGTAATCTGATGTTGTCCTGTAACCTACCAAACTCACCAAGCAAACCTTTCAACCAAACCGCCTCTTTGCAAGCATGAGAAGCAACAATGTATTCTGCTTCAGTAGTGGACAAAACAACAATGTTCTATAGCTTTGACATCCAGCTGATAGCTCCACCTGCAAGAGTAAAGACATACCCTGAAGTTGACCTTCTCTTATCCAAATCACCTGCAAAATCGGAATCAACATATCC